>SNQJ01S0066247.1:26167-45576 GCA_010110895.2 Picea sitchensis | reverse complement strand
AGAAGATCCCAAAATCATAAAACATGCTATGAAAATTTGTAATAAAACCAACCAAATTTAGCAGAAAATATTTATTAGTATCCTGTCATATACATGCAACACCCAACATTTTGTCACATTTTGTTATTCGTAGTAGGAGGAAAACACTCTAAAAGAAAAATAAAAGGCCTCTGAGCTCTTTATGAAATATACAAGAATGTTAAAGAGTGTTCAAAACCAGTGAGTAGGGAAGGGATATGAAGAGAGGTAGCAACATATGAATAAACAAGTGCTACTGTAGTAGCGATGTCCCTGCCTCAAATGTTATTATTTTACTCAAGTGTAACTGAACAGGTGCTGGAGATGAACTGGGATGGTGCTGGAGATGAACTGGTGTTGTGGGTGAAGCACTCAACGCATTCAACACCAAGTCTTAACTAAGAAATGGATAGTCAAAAAAATTGAGTGTCTTTTAAAAGACAACATTTTATTTGAAGCAAACTTAATAAAGATGCAAATAACAACTTTCACATCAGAACCCAAAACGAAGATAAAAGCGTAGGAACGTAGTAAAACAATTTCTTAGAAACAACAAAATGGAAAAGAAGTCAATAATGTTGGATGTTGGATATGGAGAGTAGATTTCAAACCAAAGAGCTTAGAGAAGTAATATGTTTTTGTAAGACTCCATGATCATACATATATTTGTAATCAACATGAAGCACAAAATTGAAAAATTCATGCCATAGTAAGTGACTAAAAAATACCATGACAAACATAATCACAACAACTTTCCTCTGTTGAATCAATTAGGAAATTAATATTACCATTGTCTTCCTCTGTTGTGTTCAATTAAATAGATGTTCCTTACTTGTTCCAGTTGAGAAATGGACTCTTTTTCACCAAGACCTTTCTTTACTAGAGAAACCTCCTTAACTGCAGAGAAGAATCCACCACTAAAAAAATTTATGGTGAGTAAATATTAAAATATGGAGAAATTAAATGGAGAAACACACATGAAAACTCTCTAAATGTTATAGCTACATTGTATTCTAAAACAAATAAGTATGTACAAGGAAAATACCAAGCCCTGCATCAATTAAGAAATGGAGACTGAGTATCATTGCAGGTTCTTTTCAACTAAACAATGCTGAAAATTTTTCACTATGGCTGAGATTTAGATAAACAACAATGATGGTGGGAGTCTCACACCCCCAAAAAATACAATCCATAACTAGCAGGAAATATCCGACATTTTATTTGGGTGTTACTTACCAAATCTTAGTTGCAGTGCCAAGCCGCAAAAGTATAGATTACAAATGCATTCAACTCATACCAAAAAGCAACAACCCACATTTTTAGGTGAGAAATTCAATATAGCTTAATTTATAGTGAAATAGAAATAAGAAAGACTACTATGAAGAATCAATTCACAGAATCTACACTACAAGATTGGAAGATAGATCCCTCCTAAGATATCAAGTGAGACTAAATGTGCAAACATCCAACAAAAACTGAAGTTGGAGGTGAACAACACCTACTTTTGAGATGTCTTGTGTAAGACAATATAATTGATATGTTCAAAGTACATGATTAGAAAAAAAAATAGAGCAACATTGGTAATCTAGGTCAAAGACACTAAATCTCCATGACCATCTGGCCACAATTCATATGCTCTTTCAAGGGTTAACCAAAGACAAAATTTATGTTTACATCACCATTTTTAGAAGTATAGTCTAAAAATTGTTGGCAAACCACAAGCAACAGGAAATAAACAAACACTTTTGTTTACATCCTAATAATTAATAACAATATATGAAATAACTAGCCTAAAAATGCATAAAACCCCTAAGCATAATGAAATAATGATCACTTCTGAAGAGTGCAACATCCAAATTAGACTGGAAGACGGATCGCTCCTAAGATATCATGTGAGACTAAATGTGCAAATATCCAACAATAAATGAAGTTGGAGGTGAACAAAACCTTCTTTTGAGATGCCATGTGTAAGGAAAGATAATTGATATGTTCAAAGTACATGATAACAAAGAACATTCTTTCTTCATTAGACCCCCACCAAGGGAATGAGTTGATTAATGCCATGTCCACTGTTGTCGCCATGTCATCTATTTTGGAGAAATCACATTGTATGTAAATGACAGAGTAATGATTTCTTGGCACACAAAATAGGAGAACCCATTCCTCAGATAATGTATATTACTGAAGAAGCTCATGTTTGGGAAAAAATCCTTACATGGATGATTATGTATTTTTTTTAGTTTGGAAACCTCTCTGTGTCTTTGCATCTTCTACACTTATTACTATCATGCTTTGATGATGATGGACCAGGAGATTTTCTTCTTTGTAGGATTTAGATACTTTATGCTTCACAATTCCAAGGCATTCTTCATATCCTCCATAAATCTCCTCTATTCATTGCAAATGCTCTAGACAATCTTGACCATCCTTCCTAGCCTTGTCTATAGTATCAATAGTGAGTTTGAAAAGTTTAATTAAAGAATTTATTGGAAATAATCATTGAAAAGTTTAATTAAAGAATTTATTGGAAATAATCATTGTTTAGAAGGAATGTGAGACAACCAAGGGGCAGACAATAAGCAAGATTCTTCATTTAATTCCCTTCATAGATATCTCATAGCTCTCTCTCAGCATTGAAAATAAGCTTTGTTTGGAAGGAATGTGAGACAAACAGAAGGGGCAGAAAACAAGCGATATTGTTCATTTAATTCCCTTCATATAGATCTCATTGCTCTCTCTCAGCATTGAATAAATTGAGAGCAACCAACCATGTTGTTTTTCGCTGCACTTGATTCCCGACGTCCTTCCACATTGTAACATTTAGAATGGGGCTTATCCATGTTGATCTAAATGATGACCCAAAATCCTCCCCATAATGAAAAAAACGTCTGATCGGACCACCCTATGCACAACAAATCTTAATCATGTCTGTTGAGAGGATACATTTCTTATCAACAATCCACACATCTTCTGATCTTTAAACTTCAAGCTTGCAGGGGAATGAAAAGTTATGAATATTGTTATCCATCTCCCACGCGTTGTTCATCAATAAGTTTTGATACTAAAGCTTGCAATCATACCAACATCTTCCTCAACACCATGACTCGTAAAATTGTCTTCGGACTCTGTTTCAATCTGATGAGAATGAGTAATTGTGCTTGCTAATGGTGCTTCATCAAACCATTTGCACAAACATTATGATCATATTCATCCATCCAATGAGAATGACTAATTGTGCATGCTAATGGTGCTTCATCATACCATTTCCACATACATTATGATCATATTCATCCATCCAAACCAATGGTCCTTTGTGCTTTTTCATGTTTACTGTTGCAAAAAAATACAAGTATATATAAGAAGCAAGATGGTGATTTGTATTAAGAGTTCATATGAAATGTATTTTTTATGTTTATTATGTTTATCACTTTTACTTTGAAAAATACAGAGATAAATTTATAGTAAATTAAATATATTTAATGATAAAGCACACATCTAAAGCACACATCTGCACTTGCACTTTGGAAGTGGTTTATTACTTTTAACATATCAATTATCTTGTCTTACACATGACATCTCAAAAGTAAGTGTTGTTCACCTCCAACTTCAATTTTTGTTGGATATTTTCACATTTAGTCTCACATGATTTCTTAGGAGTGATTCGTCTTCCAATCTTGGAGTGTAGATTGTGTGAATTGATTCTTCATAGTAGTGTTTATTATTTCCATTTCAATATAAATTAAGCTATATTGAATGTCTCACCTGAAAATTTGGGTTGTTTCCTACTGTAATGAGTTGATAACATTTGTAATCTAGACTTTTGCAGCGTGGTACTGTAACTAAGATTTGGTAAGTAGCACCAAAAACAAATGTGGGCTACTGCATGCTAGTTATGGATTGTATTTTTTTGGGGTGTGAGACTCCCGCCATCAATGTTGTTTATCTAAATTTCAGCCATAGTGAAAATTTTTCGACACTATTTAGTTGAAAAGAACCTCCTATGATACTCAATCTCCATTTCTTAATTTTCATTTCTTAGTTGATGGAGGGCTTGGTATTTTCCTTTTACATACTAATTTTTTTGTAGAATAAAATGTAGTTGTCACATTTATTTGTCAGTCTCCATTTATTTTCTCCATATTCTAATATTAACTCACCATATTGTATGTTTTCTCCATTATTTCCCCTACCCCATATTCTAATATTAATTAACCATATTGTTTTCAGTGGTGGATTCTTCTCTGCAGTTAAGGAGGTTTCTCTATGAATCATGATGTATCATTACTTCCTTTCAAAAGTTCTACATGTAAGTGTCACTACATGTAGAACATGATATTTATTCTTCCAACACTATTGTAGTGATCCTTCTTTGTTGAAGCACTTCCTATTTTTTCTAAACATGAAATAAAGAGTTAAAATACACGACCGAGAATGCATATTTTAGGTGAGTAAAGCACAATTATGAAGGTCCGTTTTGTACATATATGCAAGGAAAATAATTGTGCAGTTTCTTTAACAGTGGTCTACATTTTGAGCCAAGTAAAGCACAATTATGAAAGTCCGTTTTGGACATGGAAGGAAAATACCTAAGAAATTTCTTTACGGTCTACATTTTGAGTATGTACATTCTAGGCAAGTAAAGCACAATCAAGAAGTTCCCTTATGAACACATGGAAAGACAATCCTTTAACAACAATGTACATGCTAAGAATCATGCTAAGAATCTCGAAAGACAACAATTTCGCAATTCCTTTAACAATAGTCTACATTCTAAGAATTGTAGATTCTTGGAAAGCAAAGAACAATTATGAAGGTCCGTAACGTTAGTAAAGCTATGGACCCTACAAATAAAGACAACTTACGGATCTGAAAAAGTGAAAAATTATGGCATAAAGAAGAGTAGAATATTGACTACAAATTAAGAAAAAATACTTTGAAATGGACATGAAAGCATCACAAACCATTAATATTCTAAAAAATCATTCCAAAGGAATCCATGTAATGGCATCCCTGTGATATTAACAACATCTATGTGTATTCATATCAAAACTATGAATAAGATATTTTAAGAAAGTATGAATCAAATCTAGTAAAAGTCCATTGTTTGTACAAAGATAATTTTTTGGACATCAAGTTTAGCCACCATAAAGTAAGTACATCCCACAAACATGTTGTTTCCCACGAAGAAGAAAAAGCACACCGTTCATGCTATAAAAAATACCAAGGTGTTGGTAGTAGGCCAAAGTGGAAAGAAGGATGATCATGGGGAAAGAAAGCGTGCAGAAAGTGAAGCAACAGTTGGAAGGAAACACTGCATGCACGCATGCAAGAAAGCGTGCACAAGGAAAGCGACAACTGGAAGGAATAACATCACATGCACATGAGAGGAAGAACTAACGCCAGCAGGGTTAGGGTTTTGGTAACGTATTGTAATGGTTGAAGAGCCAAAGATGTATAAATATCGATACTGAGGTATTGTGGAAGGGTTCTGTTTTTGAGGGATTTTGTAGTTGTTTTGATTTAGTTAGTTGGATTTTTGCATTGCGATATGTAGGGTTTTTACGATCTATGTTGTAAGTTGTTGAGATAGAGGAGATGAGAGAAGGTAGATCTTGAGGATTAGATCATAGGCTGAGGATCATGGTGCGATCTAGTTCACCTCATATAGATCTTACCCATTTGAGGATAATTGTAAGCGCGTGACGCTGTAGATGTAAAACTATCATAATAAAAGATCCAAGAGACAAATCCATGTGGATGTAGCCCAGGAGGGGGTGAACCATGATAATATCTATGTAATGTGATGAATGCATGCATATCTTTATCCTCTTTTCAGTAGTTAATTGTTATGCTTAATGAATGAATGAGTTATTATATTACCTATGAAATATGGTTGCGTTATTAAGGGAATAAGCTGCTAAAGTTACTGCATAGTCGTGAATAATAGTAGGTTGCAATCACAAGTTATAGTAAATGGTTTAGAATACATATCTCATATCTCATACTCAATCTTGGGTTGTAAACACCCGAGTCTTACAACCACCCATTAAAGCTATCTCGGGTGAGACTACGCGACACACTATGTGTGTTGTGTTGCCTTCTGGTTCACCAGGAGGGCTGATAGTTTTAGAGGCTTTGTTGGAAACCCGAAAGACATGAACCCTGGGTCAATAACTCAAACTATACAGAGGAAGAGTTAACCAATAAATGGTTCCGTTGTTGTTGGTAGGAACAAGAGGAGGATTGAGTAGATGGGATAGGTTGAGAGAGAAATGAGCAAATAAAAGAAGAGAGCAATGATCCATTAGAAGGGAATGTTGAGACTATGGAACCCCACAAAAGAATAAATCGAAAGCTGTTTGAGAACCAAAGAGATAGATTTTTCACAAAGAGACAATAGAAACCCTAGAATAACACCTCGTAAATATCTTGAGAAATACGTGATTACTGAATTGCACGAAGTATTTTTCTGTGATTTTCTGCATCTATTGCAGGAGTGGATACTAAGGTTGAAGGATAACCACATGACGAACTAGATTCAACAGTTAGATTAGACCCCAATACAGATTGAGTAGTTACAGCAGGTGAACAACAAGTTCACCCGCGCAGTAGACTTTTGGCTCGACAGTATTGTGGCAGGCTTCATAACAAAGTTTGTAGTTGACACAATGAAGTCATACAACGTAGTGGAGCACAAATTTCTATGCGGACCTTGAGGAAGGTACATTCGATCATTTTATACTTCTATTACGATATTGTTATATAACAAAGGTGTAATGACAATGGAATCAGACAACTAAACTTTCCTGTGTGCATGGGGGAAGGGGGGAAGCACTGACAAAGAGAGGAGAAATGGATGGAGGAAAGGATAAGGGTAAGAAGGAGGAACTCTTGGACCCGTTTATGATGGACGATGACTAGATCAAATGGATCTTAGCGTCAACAGGAAGGATGCGTAACGGAGTACCCTACCAATACAAGGTGAATACCAAGAAGAGAGTCATAGACACGAGGGAAGGCTTGGCGAGTGATGAGGAAGAGATAGAGGATCTCCAGGATGTGGAGAAGATTGAGGAAATCTTGCGCACAACATATGAGAGGAAGACGAGAGGCCCAAGAGTGGGAGGAGAAGGAAACGATCCTATCCATATTAATGTCAGTGTGGAACCCATAAACCCATGTGCGACTAATACACCAAAGAGAACACCACCATTTAGACAACCGAAGTTCGGAGGAAGTCCGACAACAGGAAGTACATCTACACAAGGAGCAACAACTAGAGGAGCCAATTTAGGCAGCACTAGTCAAGTATCTACACCACGCGGAGGAGGTAGTAGTTCAGTATTCAGAATGGCAGGACACGATCCCACCATTAGGTTACCAAGATTTCGGGGAGAAGCAACAGAAGACCTTAAGAAGCACTTGTTCATTTGTGCAAAGATCTGGGAAGAAAAATAGATTACTGATGAAGATACTAAACTTGTGCAACTAGCTATTATGCTACGAGACCGCGCACTAGACAAGTACATGAGTCTAGACACAAATAGTGCCCCTGGGACGACAAGGAAACTAGTCGACATTAAGAAGTTACTGATAAATGAGTTCCATAAGCCAAGCTCAAAGGATCAATACATGAACGAGATGATCAAAATAAGACAGAAACCAGGAGAGTTTGTATGGAATATCAATCAGAGATTCAAGCAACTGAAGGGAAAGTTAAAATATCTCATGATAGATATGAAACATTGGCACCTGTTTGTCAACTCACTACTCCCACACTTAAAATACCCTTTACAAAAAAAAAAAATCCTAACGCAGGCAGAGGCTCTGCAGGAAGCCTTGGAACTGGAAGAGAACCAGCACTAGCAGACAAACCCAACTATCGCGGAATTGAAGGAGGATTTGAAGAATCTAACATTTTAGCTGAACCAGAATAAGAACATGGACAAACGAGAAGTCTTTGGTGTACAACATGTAGGATGGAAGGACACCAGAAGAATGAATGTCCAACATTCATGCAGTATATGGCAGCAAGAATGCCAAACCCGTTACCAATGAGAGGACTATAGTGCGAAATTTGCAAAAAATTAGGTCATGACCCTTATCACTACATGATGATGCAGAAATACCAGACAGTCCCAAATAATTCATATTGCACCTTTTGCAAGTCAGTGGGCCATGACGATAAAGATTGTAGAGCTATGGAGCTAATGCGAGAAAGGAATCAGATGCATATAGAGTACATGCATAAATGATGACTGGGCAAGCAACACCATAGTTCAATCAAGTTCCAACTCCATACAACATTGTGCAACAACATTATAATACTGCACATCAACCATAAAATAACATGCAGCCCCAGTACAACCCGACACAGCCTCAGTACAATACCACGCAGTACAATCAAGTGCCTCAATATAACGCGCTGAGAGGCGATTGAGCAAGCTACAGAGGAGGAGGACAAGCTAGAGGAGGTTTCAGATGAGGTAGAGGACCAGTCACATGTCACAATTGTTAACAACCAAGACATTATGCAAGGGAATGTCCACTACCACCAACAACTTGTATGAATTGTCATGCATCAGACCACGATATAGAGGAATGTATGACATTACTAGTAAAGATTTAGGAAAAGAGGAATTAGAACAACCAAAATTCTCAATGGATTTCAGCCAAAGCAAGGGATGAAGGATGAAACATGAACATAGTTACCCGCGGAGGAGCTAAAATAGGCAGTGACACAGTTCGATAGGAACCATCGCATTGGGATTTCAATATGGGAGACATAATATTGGATTTAGGATCAGAAGTTAATGTATTACCAAAGAAGACATGGTAGTGCATGAGAGAGCCCACATTAGGATATTCACCCGTTCAATTGAAATTAGCAAACCAACACAGTGTTCTAACAATCGATAGACTGAAAGGAGTGATAGTAGATCTTGATGGAGTGTGCACTAAAGAAGATTTTGAAGTCATTGAAATGGTGGACGACACAACACCTTACCCAACATTGCTTTGTCTGGATTCGGCGTTTGAAAACCAGGCCATAATCAACTTGAAGACCAGGAAATTGAAATTTGAGTCGGGAGAATATAGGGTCATTGCACCATTGGACCCATCAGAAGGAAAGAGGTTTGTAGAACCTACTTGCCTATACTTAGGGGAAATCAACCAGTTGTACAGAACAACTGTGTGTGATGAGGAATATGTAAACACAACTGTAGACAGGGTACTGAGTTGGCAGAGCATTACTTCATGTGAAACACACTTAGAAACTGGTTTGGAGAACTGCAAGCAGAGGCTACACGAGGTATCCACGAGAAGATGTGAAAGAATAGACCGCACAGTAAGATGGGTAGGCACATAAATCAAAGAACCACCCATTTTCCACGAACTAAACGATTTGGAAACATTCTTGACACAATACGAAGACACGGTGTTAGAGAACCAAAGACTATTATCACTTGATTTAGCATTAAAGGCCACACCGACAAGATGGTTGGGTGGACATAAGGAGACCATCCCAGACTGGTACCAATGTAAGTGGTTATTTCGCATAAGGCTTGATGTAGAACAAAAAAACAACAAACAACAGAAATATGAAGGACAAGGGACACCATCAGAACACTTGGATAAGTGTAGAACATTGTGGAAAATGACACTCCCTGAGGAATGGCCTCATCACTTCATACACACTCTAGAGGGCATACCAGAAAATTGGTATACAGACGAGGAATTGCGCAAGGGAACTATGACCTGGACGATGTTGCAATAGAATTTTTCAATCACTTTCTCATTTGAACATGAGAACCCCAACATGGATGCAACCCTTAAATAGATCAGAGGAGTAATATTCATCAAAGAACTAAAAGTAGAATTGATCATAGAAGAATAACAATGGAACAAACAGACAGTCAAGGACCTCTTTTCATGTTACCATGTATAGGAGGAAGCACCAGATGAAGATGATCCGCGTGATATTCAGATCGAAGAAGTAGAAGGCGAAATAGATGTGGAAGGCCCACCCATAGAATCCGAAGTCATTTCCGCGCCGATAAAGGGAAAGAAATTTAACATTAGGACAACTGAGCAGCCCAAAATGGCCAGCATTCAAGATTACTAGGATGAGCAAACAGTGGAAAGCATCACAGAGTTGTTGCGCGAATACATTGACCTATTTCCCACAACATTTACAGAGATGAAGGGTATAGCCGAAGAAATAGGATAAATGAAGATACCACTCAGACTTGAAGCGAGACCTATTAGAAAATGACCCTACAGACTGAACTCAATATATAAATAGAAATTCAAAGCTAAGATCGAAAGGATGCTTGAAGTCGACATCATAGAACTGGTCGAGGAGTCAGAATGGATAAGTCCAATGGTAGTACAGGACAAGAAACAAGGAGGGATCAGGATATGCGTCGACTTGAGGAAGTTGAACAATGCATGCCTACATGACCCATTCCCTACACCATTCACAGATGAAGTGTTAGAGAACATGGGAGGACATGAAGCTTACTCATTCACTAATGGATTCTCAGGCCACCATCATATTAAGATAGAACATGAAGACAAATACAAGACCACGTTTGCAATAGAATGGGGATCTTATAAGTACAAAGTCATGTCGTTTGGACTGAAGAATGCACCAACAATATTATCCAGAGTGGTCATCACATCATTTAAAGAATTCATCCATCAGTTTCTTGAAGTATACCTGGATGATTGGATAGTCTATAGTCTGTTGAAAAACCATGTGGAACTTTTACGGCTAATGTTAGAAAGATGTAGACAGTGTTAGATATCACTAAATATAAATAAATTCATATTTGGAACACTGTTTGGGATACTATTAGGCCATATAGTATGCAAACAAGGGTTATTAGTAGATCCGACAAAGATCACAGTCATTTTTAACTTGCCAACAAAAAAAACAGTCCGTCAGCTAAGAGCAACGTTAGGACACATAAGTTATAATAGGAAATTTATCAAAGGATATGCGTAGATCACTGTACCAATGAAAAAGTTGTTAAGAAAGGATACAAAGTTTTAGTGGAATGACGAGTGTCAACACAGTCTGGATACCTTGAAGGAAAATATGGTTATCGCGCCGATATTAGTATTTACAGACTGGGAGAAGATATTCCATGTACATGTAGATGCATCAACCATAGCACTTGGAGCTATCTTGGAAAATCCAGGAGCGAGAAACTTGGATCACCCGATAGCATTTGCAATTAGAAAGTTATCAGACTCAGAACAAAACTATAACACTACAAAGAGAGAAGGCCTAGCCATGGTCTATGCACTGCAGAAGTTCAGGCATTACTTATTGGGAAAACACTTTAATATGTTCACAGATCACTCAGCCTTGAAATACCTAGTCAACAAGCCAGTGTTGGGGGGGAGAATTTGTCGATGGTTACTGCTATTCCAATAATTTGACTTTGAAGTACTAGTCAAACTAGGGAAATTGAATGCAAGACCTGACCACCTATCAAGGGTCACAAATGGAGCGGAACCTACGAATTTAGAAGACAACTTTCTGGATGCATAGTTATTCTCGGTACAGATTGTTGATGAATACTTCACAGATATCATTCAGTACTTGAGTATAGGTACTTCACCGCAAGAATATAGCACCGCACAGAAGAAAAACTTGGTAGTCCATGTTGCTGACTATCAACTGATTGCAGGACATTTATATAAAATGGGCGCATATAGCATCTTGCGAAGATACGTGTTAGAGCACAAAAGACCAAGAGTTTTAGCAGAATCCAAAGAGGGAATAGCAAGAGGGAATTATGCAGGTAAAGCTACCGCACAGAAGGTATTGCGCGCAAGACTATGGTGGCCAATGATTTACAGAGACTCGAAGGAGCACTGTCAAAGATGCGATGTCTGTCAAAGGGTAGGAAAACCCAACAGAAGGGATGAGATGCCATTATGAATACAAGTAACATTATAGGAATTTGACAAGTGGGCAATAGACTTTGTGGGACCAATCAACCCACCCGCAAAAAGAACATGGACTAGGTACATTATCATCGCGACAGAATACTTAACAAGATGGGCATAAGCCGCACCAGTGAAGGATTGCAGCACAGAAACAACAACACACTTTCTGTTTGAACAAGTAATCACTAGATTTGGGTGCCCAAGAATTTTGATGAGCGACCGAGGCACGCACTTCATAAACAATACCATCAACACTATGATAGAAGAGTTTGAAGTCCATCGTTAGAAGAGCACACCATATCATCCACAGGAAAATGGCACAGTGGAAGCCTTCAACAAATTTATGGAGAAAGCACTGACAAAGATCTGTAACGTTAACAGGGACGATTGGGACCTCAAAGTACCAACATTATTATGGGCATACAGGACTACATGTAAAAATTTGACAAGGCACACGCCATTTAAACTGGTTTATGGCCAAGAAGTAGTGGTGCCATTAGAATTTTTAGTACCAAGTTTGCACGTAGCAACCATCACACAAATGACAGAACGAGGCATAGTATAAGAGAGACTGAATCAGTTACTGACCATTGAGGAAGACCGAATCCTAGCAGGATTCCACCAACAAGTTCAGAAAGCAAGAGACAAAGCTTGGCACAATAGACACATCAAGAAGAAAATGTTCAAGGAAGTCGATCTAGTATTGATGTATGACAACAAATCGTTTCAGCACCTGGGAAAGATCAGAATGCATTGGTTAGGACCATATGAGGTAAAATCTGTCATAGATGGAAGAGATGTATAGTTAAAATATTTATCAGGCACAGAACTCAGAGGAATGATCAACAGGATCCGACTGAGGTTGTACAAGGAAAGTCGACCATCCACCGCTCAGTAGAAAAAAAAAGAAAACAAAACCAAAGAGGGCGTAGTGCGCCAAAGGTAGAAAGGCCACATGAATTTAGAAACACAAATTCGGCGAGGAGAAGGACAACAGTTACATACAAAGGGAAACAAGCGGGAAAAGGAAATTCAACAAAAGCAGGATGACATGAAAACACTAGGAGATATTAAAGGACAACAAGGAATGATGGGACATCACATTAATCGCACCAATTGGAGGCAGAAAAGAATGAGTAATGGAAAGTACGAAACCGTTGGACATGCATCGAACCTATAATTAAGGTGCATTAAACCCAAAACCAAGGAAGCGTCCTCGACAAGCTTAATGGGAAATCCCTACAACACACGGACGTGGGAGCCAATAATATATTCATGAAGAGAGAGCAGACAAAGAGCGATAGAGGCTAAAGAATATAGAGTGAGTTCACATAGATCACCGAGACCGTCCGAGTCCAGCAGACATTTGAAATTGAGCAGCATGGCACCACCCAAGCAAGCAGAAGAGAGCCAGACCACTAGAAGAACAGTAGTTCAAACCAGGTCAAGAGGACAAGCGGAAGAAGGTGAACAACAGTCACCAAAGATCATCAATATTGATGAAATCCCATCCCTAGAGACGATACCAGTACAATCCACACCTATCCTAGAAGAAATCCAACAACCAGCACTGGAGGGCACGAGCCAGGAGATACTAGTGGAAGTATAGGAGCCACAGAACCAGGGAACAAAAACCATGAAGGAGACGCAACCAGAGAATACATAGGCAGCTTCGAAAGTCAATGGTACAACACCGAATCTGACAACAGCAGTGGAGCCAGATGAGTCTCAAACGACCATCTCAAAACACCCAATCGGGGAGATCGTGGAAGATGTCTCAGCTTGGTCGGAATGGTACAAAGAGGAGCAACTGGAAGCCGCTGGAACTTTGAGCCAGCCACCACCGCAGAAGAAAGACAAGATACATATACCAAGGTCACCTCGCAAGAAATTGACAGCCAAAATTGTTCTACTGCGCATACCAGCTGGGGTACAGGTAAGACTAGAGATACTGGGTCATATTGGGAAGCTCAAATACTCATACCTCGATGTAGCTGATGAAAACAAGTTCCCATAACTTTCGAAGAGGGTCTTTACATAGACTACGAGCACAAATTGAGTTGGAGAGCCGATCAACCAGCCATACCAGTGGGAAACTGGGTTGGAGAAAATGGGAATTTTAGGTCTGTTGGACCTACCACATTTTGGCAGAGGCCAATATGCAACAACATGCATCAAACAATTGTTAGTAGTCAAACATGGAGGGGAAATATGGCTAGACAAGGTCATCCCCATAATCGTTCATCTTATTGCGCAAATAACAGGGTTACCAATTCGGGGTATGGATCCCGCGTTGTTTCTGGATGACAAAACCAAGGAGAAATCACTAGCAGCAGAGATGAAGAAGAATTACGACACTGATAGGGGGACAAGAGGGATCATCATCAAACGGATCAATGACGCAGCCACACAATTGGGCGTGAAAATCTTAGCCTACAAGCTGCTAAGAAAATGTCGCAGAGAGGAAGTACCAGCTGGAGTTGTTGCAGTTGCATCCCAGTGCGCAGAAGGCACCACAATGAGTCGGACGCCATACTTATTGAACTTGTTCTTAGAGGACTACAAGGATGCACAATACCTAGGCACAAAGTTCCACTACTCATGACTGATTACATTAATAGCCTTCATGGGATGGCAAGAGCCAAGGTATGAATTTTTTTGTACCAGACCAAAGCCGCAGGGAGTGAGGTATTTGTTGCTCAGAGCCAGGCGGAATCGAGGAGAAAGAAGGCAAACGGGTCCATTTTTTAGGGGTACCTACGCGACCTACAGGCAGACATCTCCAAGATGTGGAGACTTACACCAGAAGTTGTCGCGTGATATGCAGACATCGCCAAATTCCAGGCCACACGACAAACAATGTGGATACAGGCAAAGAAGGACCTGGAGAAACAGTGGCTACAGATGCGCTACTGCATCACAAAGGGTGAAATTGATATGGTCATCAACGAATGGCCTGACGAATGGAGGATTCCAACCATTACCCAGGAAGTGCCAGAAAGAACAATGAAAGAAGAGGCAGAGCAGGGAGAAATGTAGCCTCCGAAAATCCAAGTGCCCAAAAGACCAAGAATGGGCCAAGGCAAGCTAACACAGACAGACAAAGGGCCAAAGAAGACAAGGAACCAGAAGGGGAATAAGGAGAGCGCATAGCCACCCAAGGGACAACAAAACTAGGTTGAGGGAACGTAGGAGACCGCCCCAAATCCCAACGCACAGGAACTAGGGGGAAATAATAGACCAGCTACGCAGACAGGAAGCATGCACAAGAAGGAAAAGGCGCATACAACACCACCAGAATACACAATCACAGATGATGATGGGGAGATGATAGCCCAAATGGTCTAGGATTGTTTAGTCGAGGACTTGGACCATGTTGCACGCCACAGGGACAAGATCCAAGAGGAGTTGGCAGACATGCGACATCTCATCAAGTAGATCAGGGAAGCGGAGACAATAATAAGCAAGGGAATCAAACCATCAGTACCACAGACATAAGGAAGAGTGCAAGAGGAAGAATGACAGTCAGTCCAGGGAATATTGCAGCCACACGCAACATTCCATATCAACCCCAGTATGTTGTGCATGGACAAAATTGTGGGGCAGACACCCTTGAAGGAATTAATCCAAATCCAACTTTTTTTGACAAGGCTACCATTAGGGGCATTACACAGGTTGCAGGTGAGCGTAAACCACGAGGTACAATCTTGCGCACACATAGACTTAACTAAATTGAAGCAGGCAACAAAGAAGAGAGATGCACTATAAATAGTATATGAGAAGGCTAAATCTGAGACAGAGGAGGAAAGGGAGCGCATAAAATGATTGGAGCAGAAAGTGGCAGGAACTTACGAGAAGATTCAATAGGTCGCGCAGAGTGAGGAAATCACAGTAGCAGAAAAGATTGATCGGATTATGCAGGCAATCGATCAATATCAGAAGGAGATCGAGAATCTCCGAGAACAACTCATACCAACCACTCCACTAGAAGTCAAGGAGCAAAGGAAATAGAAAGCAACAACGCAGCTGTAGGAGATAGAGCAATAGGTTAACATAGAAACTAACTTGTTTGATAAAGAAACGCAACTTTGGACCAGGTTGGAGGAGGATCAGTAGGTCCACAAATGGGACATGGAAGAAGAAAGGATCAATGCAATAATCCAAGATCTCAAGAAAAAGTAGAAGACAATACCAATCCCAGAACATGTCAAAGGGACGCAGGAGATTAAGAAATTGTAGGCAAATCTAATCTCTATGCAAACCCAGAAACAAGAGCGTCAGACTCAAATGGAACCACTGCAGGAGAGGGTAGCAGAAATCCTAGCACATGCAGAGGAAGCTAAGACATAGATAACACAGACCTAGGCATAATGTGCAGGATTGATCAGCGATGAAGTTACAATCCAGGTAGTGGACACAATCAAGGAGAAGACCTCGCAGGCGCTGACACAAGAAACAGAGCTCAAGGAGAAGTTCTAGATGATCACCAAGGAGATCGAGAATCTTAGAAGGATTAGGTGGTTCGGGACAAGACACATTTCATTGTTGGGGGCCTGTTGGAAGCAGGACGAAGTGGAAAGAAGGATGATCATGGGGAAAGAAAGCATGCAAAAAGTGAAGCAACAACTGGAAGGAAACACAACACATGCGCATGCAAGAAAGCGTGCACAAGAAAAGTGACAGCTGGAAGTGAGAACAACACACGCGCATGAGAGGAAGGCCTAATGTCAATAGGGTTAGGTTTTTGGTAACGTATTTCAATGGCTGAAGAGCCAAAGATGTATAAATATTGATACTGAGGTATTGTGGAAGGGTTCTATTTTTTGAGGGATTTTGTAGTTGTTCTGATTTAGTTAGTTGGCTTTTTTCATTGCAATATGTAGGGTTTTTACAATCTATGTTGTAAGATGTTGATCTAGAGGAGACAAGAGAAGGTAGATCTTGAGGATTATATCGCAGGCTAAGGAGCCTGGTGCGATCTAATTCACCTCATATAGATCTTACCCATCTGAGGAGAATTGTAAGCGTTCGACGTTGTAGATGAAAAACTATCATAATAAAATAGCCAAGAGCCAAATCTTTGTGGACGTATCCCAGGAGGAGGTGAACCACGGTAATATCTGTGTAATGTGATGAATGCATGCATATATTTATCCTCTTTTCAGTACTTAATTGTTATGCTTAATGAATGAATGAGTTATTATATTACCTATGAAATATGGTTGCGCTATTAAGGGAATAAGTTGCAGAAGTTACTGCATAGTCGTGAATAACAGTAGGTTGCAATCACAAGTTATAGTAAATGGTTTAGAATACAGATCTCATATCTCATACTCAATCCTGGGTTGTAGACACCTGAGTCTTACAGCCACCCATTAAAGCTATCTCGGGTGAGACTGCGTGACACACTCTATGTGCTACGTTGCCTTCTAGTTCACCAGGAGGGCCGATAGTTTTAGAGGCTTTGTTGGAAACCTGAAAGACATGAACCCAGGGTCAATAACTCAGATAGTATAGAGGAAGAGTTAACCAACACAAGGCTTATAATATTTCTTAATGAAAGGCGACTACATATCAAAGGAATTTCCGTACTTGTTTGTGGAGATGAGATGAAGCTATCTCACGGGTTTTTCTATAGGGAAGTCCCCATGATGTGATGTCATTGTTTCTACTTAATGCCTTTTACAAGAGGGGACACCACCTCTCTTCCCACTCTCAAACACCACACAAACCTCTATATATCTTCAAGCTCTCTAACTCCACACAATCCTCTACATATTGAATCAATTAACGTAAATATTTTTGGAAGCAACCAAAAGCTTTTAAAAAACAAAAATGATAATGTTATGACCTGAAAGATCTGTCACTAGATTATGCTCCAGAAAAAAATTCCATACTCCAATGAATGGTTGTCGTCCTAACAAAAAAAATCAAAGGCCTTTGAAATTGGGTCTCAAAATAGATGGGTGAGTAGCAATGGCAGAAGCTGGTATTGTGTTTTGGTAATAGCTAAGAAATGCATCTGGGTTTTTGTTTTCACTATCCACATTATTTCCATGACAGACTAATACAACAACATACTCCTATACCCAGAATCCATCTTCGTTCATTATCTTCATCAAAGCTCCTATCAAAATATTTAGAATCATGATAAAACAAATAATATGGAATCTTCATGACAACTATATAATGACTCCACTCATTCAGTTAATATTCATTTATTTATATCTAACTTTATATTAGAAAAATGTGTACACACAATGTACTCCTTGGTAGCATTTAATTGCCACATTAGTATGTTTTGCTCCATTTACACCAGCCACTTGTTCCCCTTCGGTAACAGAGTGTTTTGTTGTGCATGGATTCAACCATGTGTCCTTTTGCTCGTGTCGTGGCTTGCTTCAATGGGGCGTCCTCCCTTTGAAACCAAGTGTCCAACTTCAAGGATCGTGGCTTCTTTTCTCTTATGTCTTACTTCTCCTTTCCTCGACTCATGAGTTTTTTTTTTATATCCCCTTCCGTCTTGCATGTGAGGAGGTTTCTCCCGGGTCGGTTCTTCCAGTTATGTACAGTCCCCTTCTGTTCCTCTCTGGTTTAGTGGTCGTTGCTACATTGAAAGATAGAGATATCGTTAGTTTTGTCTGGGACTTTATGAAACCTTTCACCACTGAAATGTGGCTACTAATGGTGGGGTTCTCATGTCGAGAGGGATGGCGATCTATATTATGGAGTGCAGTTCCGAGGGATCCCAGCAAGTAATTCGAAAGCATGTTATGGTAAGAAACAACTTTGGAAATGCCCTATTTTATATATCTATCAATTGGATAGGACAAAGAAACTATGGTAGTTATGGAATAGCTTGGAAAACACATTATATGGTAGCTATGGAATAGCTTGGAAAACACATTAAATAAGAAATGCTTATTTATGTATAGATTCAGTTTTACAACTTGGTTCACCGATCAGGGTAGGTTGTTCTCCTTCTATGTTACAAATTCTTTATTTGTCCGTTTTTTTCTTTTTAAAAATTAAGATGTATGGAACTTTTATCGAAAAAACGATTTGGAATAACAAATTATATCAAGATCATAATGGGGCTCATAGTACTTGTCGCATGTTTTCTTGTTATTGGAATTCTACAATGGTGTTATACAACAAATTTATCGTCTATTCTAATGGACGCGACGAGAAGACACATCTTTTTCTTTATTGGTATTGTTTTTTATTCCAATTTTAGTGACCTCATTTGCTAGTCTGTAAGGATTATGGTTAATATAGTCGTTCTGGTATTGTTGTAAGCTAATCGTGTAACAAAAGAGAATTTTTTGTCTTAAGCTTAGGCTTGTAAATTTGTGATCATTTTTACTTTATCGTGAATATTATTCACTATTTGATTGCTATATAACCATGCCCAAGATTCAAACACC
>SNQJ01S0066247.1:7434-22144 GCA_010110895.2 Picea sitchensis | reverse complement strand
CACGTGGTCACAGTCCGTGGTCACTTAGAAAAAGAGAGGAGCTGCGTAAAGAAGGCCGAAGCGCCAAGTTCAATTGCAAAGAGGATCGCCGTGGTCTCCAAGCGCCATCGGATCTGATCTCCATACTGTTTCTCGCCTGGAGTAAATGACGACAGGAGCTGATGGTTGAAACCTCCTTTTAATCATTAAGTAAGGGGAATGGAGGGTCTGGCAAACCGTCTGCCTGAGGAAGTCCTATGTATCGATTTTCTCAAAGGAGCCATGCCGAAGTATTCATCTCAAAAGAGAAGTCTGTACACGCTATCCGAAGACTTAATAGCTTAGTTACCCTCCTTATAGGAGCCATGCGTAGTTAAGATGGCACTTAAAGAAAGATATCAGTACGAGTTTGACTGAAGAGACATCAAGCCTTGGGTGACTGAGGCACGCCTCTGTGGGGAGATTTTTCCTGAGTATATAAACTCAGTCTTTGTATTTTGTAAGTATCGATGGTAGAGCGGAGCTCCCGGTTGTAAAGTTTTTAATGAAGCACTATTATTCTAGTTATGGATGGACTTCTGAGACTTCTTGCCTTATGAATGCCAGTTTCTTTACATATTTTTTATATTGTGTTAGAGCAGCTCGAAATTGGAGGATCCAGTCGAGTTGTAGCTGTTATAGGATGATGTTGTAATGGATCACTATAATAGTTACGCTGTCTCTGATCAGTCCTTGTGATTTTTCCCAACATTGAGCGACTTGGAATTGGAGTATCCTATCAAGTCCATCTTCAGTTTCTCGAGACCCTGAACCAAGAGGATCTTACATTCAGAGTCTTTCCTCTACATGTTGCTGAAATCCTGTTGCCCAAAGTAGTTTTTTCACCCCTCCTACCGAGTCTTCTACCCGTCCACCTTTTAATCAACCCACTGGCTGAAGTTAAATCAAGACCTCCTTTGTCCCATACATGCTAGACCCAGTCCCTGAGTTAGAATGATACTTCCTTGAGTCTTTACCTCCATCTGATCATCCTTTTAAAACTATCGTGACATAAAACTGACGGGTGTTGGGCTTTGCTCCTGCAAGCAATCTAGGAGTGACTTCCGACGCTAAAATTTCTGGTGCCGTTGCTGGGGACGAAGTTGAATATTTTCCCTTGGATTGAACGATAATGCTTAACTGATTCTGAAGGTGCATTAGATATCAGAATTATCAAGATTGCTACTGTGCACCTGGCGACTCCATTGTGACGACTCCGCTGGGGAGAACCTGCTCTATCAATTGTGGCTTTCAGAGGCAGACACACACGGTCTCATCCACAACTGCCCCTAGCTACACCTCAAGATGACCTAGAGGTGGTTCTCAGAAGAGGAAAGGCCACTAAAGAAGAAGCTTCCACCACCGAAACAGGTAATCTGCCATCTCCTGCTGTAAGAACTCCAGTTTCTCCTCCTTAATTTCTTAATAGACCTCCCTCAGAAGTTTCCCGTTTCCTAAATTTTGGGAGTTTTCCTGCTGAGTTTTCCCCTCTTGGTCTGGGATTGGAGGGAGAAATCCTTGTCACTCCCCTCTCCTCTGAAGCTGTACCTTGGCGTAGACCCACAACCACAGAATATTTCCCCACTCCTGCACAAGGAGGAGCACCCGCTGACTTGAGCTCGTTAGCTTTCTCCTTAAACCTGCTCTTGTTTCCCACTCCTTCTCCTCCAAGTTCTCTGCCACCTAACATTCCTATGGCTGGTGCTAATCGCCCTATGACCAGAATGGAAGCTATTATAGCCACTAGGTATGCTCCCCTTGTGTTACCTCAGCCCCTCAATGCCCTCCCGACAGATGGTTACCTCAAGCAACTACCCAAATTCACGGGTGAGGGGGACGTAACTGCAGATGAGGACCTAAAAGCCTTTTACAGTTTTACAGATGACAATGTCATCATGCATGCAGACATATGGATGAGGATTTTTGTCCATAGTCTCCAATGAGAGGCTAGAAAATGGTTCAAGGCCCTGCCTCCTGGATCTATTGATGGGATAGAAGCTTTAGACGGTACCTTTTTGAGACAATGGGGAGATAAAAAAGATTTCATGTATTACATGACAGAGTTTGGGTCGTTGAAGAGAAAGGAAGGAGAGTTTGTCTCCGAATTCTCCAAGAGATTTAATAAAATGTACAACAGAATCCCTACTGAGATAAAGCCCTCCGAAGCCTCTGCAAAGATCACTTACTCCAACGCTTTTGATCCTGATTTCAGCTTACTGCTAAGGAGAGAAGAGATGCTATGCTGGCCCACATGCAGGATGCAGCCGTGGAGGTAGAATCTAACATATTGGCTATCAACCGACTCAGGAATGCAGGTGATAGAAATATGTCCAAGAACAGGCCTGAAGCTTCCTCATCCAGTTCCTCTCCCCTACCCCATCAGATAGATGAAACAACTAGAGCCCTAAAATATCTTTCTACCAAGATAGAAAGGTGGGAATTAGAGGGGAAGCCCATGTATAGAAATCCCCAGAACACTGATAATAGAGGTTTCAGATGACTTGCTAACAATATGCCTTAGGTTTTCCCGAGGGAACAAAGGGAAAAATACAGAGAGGATCAAAGGATTCAAACCCCTCTCCAAAATAACCTAGTTACTCATGAGGAAGGAGAGGAGATAGACGAATTCGACCTTGAAATTCACTGTGTTGAGGAAGATCCTCCTTTTCCCCATCTGACTCAGTCTGCATATGAAAAATCCCTGATGAACATTCAGATCCATGAGTTAGGAAAGGGAGAAAGGGATGGTCATACCTCTAACAGATACAATCTCAGGTCAAGGAAGAAAGAAGGAGACTTTGATAACCAAGACCAACCCATCATAGCAGATAGGCCTACTAAAGTTGCAGCAACCACAACTAAAGAAAAGAGAACTCAGAGTTCTTTGCCAGCAACCAAAGAACTTGTCACTGAGGTAAGGGAAGCTCCTAAGCCTATTTCCCCTTTTAATTTTGAGCATGAAATTCAAAAGATCAGGATTCCCGTCCCCATCTCTGAGCTGATTAAAAATGAAGATTTTAAAAGGTCCCTCTCTAAGATGCTACACTCTGAGTCCCCTCAACCTCCCATTGACTCAGTGAACCTTCAAGATGAGAAACCAACTGTCATCCTAGGTCCCATGGTAGAAGACAGAGATGATTCATCCCCTCCCTTCTACACCTCCCTGAACATACATGACAAAGTGTTGCATAATTTCCTCATGGATTCAGGAGCTTCCCATAACCTTATGCCCAAGATAGTCATGGAAGAACTAGGACTAGAAGTGACCAAGGCATATCATGACTTGTACTCTTTTGATTCGAGGAGAGTGCAGTGTCTAGGAGTCATCAAAGACCTGGTGGTTTCTTTGTTTCAGCTGCCCATGAAGAGTGTGGTCATGGACATTGTGGTAGTTGATGTTCCTCCCAATTTTGGCATGCTTTTGTCAAGGTCTTGGATTAAGAGACTCGAAGGAACGTTACAGATGGATCTCACATACACCACTATTCCAGTTTTTGGAGGGGAACACAGGAGGTTGTACAGAGAAGCCCAGCTTGTCTACATTGTCAGTGATGAAGCAAACCCCACTAATCACCCCATCTTTGCACTTGACATTGATTTAGGGTCTAGTTTCTTACAGGTCACTGAAACTCCTGAGGCCCCTTTACAGATCAGAAAACAACTCATCCTTGATCAAGAGATACCTTCTCCAGCCACCCCTGTTTGGAAGATGTTCTTTGATGGAGCTTCCTCTAGTATAGGAGCAGGCGCCAGAGTGGTTTTCATATCGCCCTGTCAAGAGACCATATCTCTGTCATACAAGCTGGAATTCAAAATCACCAACAATGTGGCAGAATATGAAGCTCTTGTTCTGGGTATGAGGGCTACAAAAGAAATGGGAATAAAGGAGATGGCTATGTTTGGAGACGTAGAATTGATCATCCAATAGGTAAAAAATGTTTATCAGGCCAGGCATCCTTGGCTTAGAAGCTACATAAATGAGGTATGGGACTTGATCGATAATTTCTTCTTTGTTTTCAACATTGTTTTCATCCCAAGGGAAGAGAATACTGTAGCTGACTCCCTAGCAGTCTCAGCCAGTTTGTTCAGGATCCCCCTGCCACCAAAGATTAATGGTGAAGTCGAGGTAAGATACAGGCCATCCATCCCGGACAACATAAAGCATTGGAAGGTATTCGAGGACGATCTCAAAATCAAAAAATTTCTTCAGCCCGTCGATGAGTTTTCTGCATTGCACATTGATCAGGACCCTGATCTAGAAGGTGACCCCCCCTCTGAGGTATTCTTGAATAAAATTGTTAATCACCAGATTATCCAACTGCTTAGCAATCACATTCCGAGGGGACTCGTCCCTTTAGAAAGGGTGTTTGACAAGAATGATGTGGCAATAAAGGGTGGTGCTTCAAGTAAAGATGCTGACATAGCCAAATGTAACATTGGTATGCAGGATGAGCCTAAGTTTGTCAAACTATCAAGCAGCCTGACTAATGAATAGAGGGAGGAATATGCTGGGTTATTAAAGGAATTCGTTGATGTGTTCGCATGGGCATATGAAGACCTCAAAAATTATGACACATCTATCATTGAGCACAAAATCCCGCTGAAAGAAGAAGCTAAACCGTTCAGGCAGAAGCTGAGATAGATAAATCCCATGTTGCTACCTGTCATGGAGAAAGAATTGAAGAAATTGTTAGATGCCCGAATCATTGTCCCATTGAGGTATTCTGAGTGGGTGGCCAATTTGGTTCTAGTAAGAAAGAAAAGTGGGGAAATCAGACTCTGTGTTGATTTCAGGAACTTGAACAGAAGCTCAAGAAAAGACAATTATCCCCTGCCCAACATGGAGCACATATTGCAGAAGGTCACTGGTGCATCTAGAATATCCATGATTGATGGTTTCTCTGGTTACAATCAGATATCAGTCATGCCTAAGGACAGAGAAAAAACAGCCTTCACCACTCCTTGGGGCACATTCATGTATGCCAAAATGCCTTTTGGATTGATGAATGTAGGGGAAACATTTCAGTGAGCTATGGATATGGCCTTCATTGGGGAGAAATATCAGTTTGTAGTGATCTATTTAGATGACATCACAGTCTTCTCCAGGTCAGACAAGGAGCACTGCTGCCACTTGAGAAAGGTTTTCATGAAGTGTCGGAGGTATGGCTTATGCTTAAACCCCAAGAAATCCTTGTTTTCTATGAAGGAGGGGAAGCTGTTAGGCCATATAGTATCAGCAGAGGGGGTGAGAGTTGATCCTAGTAGGGTAGAGGCAATTCAGACCCTGTCATTTCCCAGATCTAAGAAGGAAGTTCAAGCCTTTTTGGGAAAGATAAATTTTCTGAGGAGATTCTTCTCAAATTTTGCTGAATTGGTGAAACATATCACAGCCATGCTCAGGAAGGGAAATGAAGTGAAGTGGACTGCTGAACCCAGGGAATATTTTATTCAAATAAAGAAGGCATTGACTGAGGTGCCTGTGCTGATCAGTCCTAATTATTCCAAAGATTTCCTGATTTTTTCTTTTGCTTCCTGCGATACAGTAGCAGCGGTCTTGTTGCAGAGAAATGAGGAAGGACGAGAGCAACCCATTTCCTTCTTCAGCAAGGCGTTGAGAGATGCAGAAGTTCGATACGAGATCATGGAAAAAAAGGCCTATGCATTGGTGAAATCTCTCAAAGATTTCATAGTCAATGTCTTGCACTCGAAAATCACTGCATACGTTCCTTCGGCCTCTGTGAAAGACATTCTTATACAGCCTGACATAGATGGAAGAAGAGGTAAGTGGATTGCCAAGATCCTAGAATTTGATCTGGCGATTAAGCCCACCAAGTTGATAAAGGGACAGGGTTTGGCCAAGTTGTTGGCTGAATCTAATTGCAAATCCTTAGGGATTAGCTTCATCAATGAACAAGCTGAGTCATCCAACAAGAATTTTCAGGGTGCCTTGTCCCTAGCAACATGCTCCTGGTACAAGGATATCTTGTACTTTCTGCAAGAATTCAAGCCCCCCGATGGAATGGGAAAAAGAAAAGCAAGGGCTCTAAAGCTCAAGGTGGTCAGGTATTGCCTCATTGATCAAGCCTTATACTGGAAAGACCCTCTAGGGGTATTTCTGAGATTCCTGGACCCACAGGAGGCCCAGAAGGTTACGTTTGATTTTCATAGTGGTCTTTGTGGAGGTCATCACTTCTGGAAGACCACAGCTCACAAGATACTCCGAGCTAGGTATTACTAGCCCATTTTATTCCCCGATGTTTGTAGGGAGATCAGAGCTTGCATGAAATGCCAAAGGTTCTTAGGAAAGAAACAACTCAAATCGCTGCCATTAAAACCCATAGTAGCTTCGACACCTTTTTAGCAGTGGGGTTGGACTTCATCGGAGAAATTCATCCTCCCTCAAGTGGTCAGCACAGATGGATCCTGACTGCAACAGATTATTTCACCAAGTGGATAGAAGCTGTCCCCACCAGAAGTGCATCACACAAAGTAATTATCAGCTTCCTTGAGGATATCATAGCCCGATTTGGCTGTCCCAGCAGGATCGTCACCGATAATGCCGCTTCTTTCAAATCTGAACCTCTAATTGAGTTCTGTGAGCAGTTCCAGATCTCGCTAATTCACTCCACCCCCTACTATCCCCAAGGCAATGGTTTAGCGGAATCCTCTAACAAAAGCCTGATAAAGATCATCAAAAGATTGTTAGAGGATAACAAAAGAGCCTGGGATTCAAAGTTGAAATTTTCTCTGTGGGCCGATCGTGTCACCATGAAGAAGTCTCTGGGCACTTCGCCGTTTCAACTAGTCTATGGAGCAGAGGCGGTTTTCCCTACTCAGCTCGCCTTACCTATGGCGAAGTTCTTTCAAGACTACGAGGGAGAACCAGATCATATGATCAGAAGAACTCATCAGATAGTGGAAGTGCAGCAGATCAGAGAACAAGTGAGGGGCGTAGCTTACAGTCATCAGCAGAAGATCAAACAGGCTTTTGACAAAAAGGTCAGGAAAAAGGAGTTCGAGATCGGGGACTTGGTATTTAAGTGGGACGCACCCATACAGGATAAAGGCAAGCAGAGCAATTTCGACACCCTCTGGATTGGCCCCTTTAAAATCTCTGAGATTTTCTCCAACAACACATATGGGTTGCAGGATTTGGAGGGTGAAGAGGTTTTCAACAACCCAGTGAATGGGCATTTTCTGAAAAAATGTTTTATTTGAGCCCCAAACGGCTCCTCTGTTTGTAAATATTGTCTTTTAGTTCTTTGTTTAGTTTCTTTTTGCATGTTTTCGGCCTAATAAGTGACTCCATAGCCCAATAGCAAGGCACTGAAGCTGCAGAAGGATTTCTTAGAGCATCACAGGGACGAATCTATCCCCCATGGAGCCTAATGTTAGCGATAATTCTTGTCATGGGCTCAAGAGCATTTGGGTCTGCAAGTTGCACGAAATGCTCAAGCGTAGCACGGGAGAATCCCTGTTTTTCCAAGTAGCAGGTCAAGCGAGTGGGAAAAGTGTCATCGGCAGCATCCAAGGTCTATTTTGCGAAGCAGATTAATGGTCGGTGGGTAATTGCACTCAGCCGAGTCACGCCAAGTATAGCACAGAAGTTTTCAAAGAGGTGAACGGTCAGAAGTCTCCGTAGAGAACTCGCGAAGTAATGAGGGCCATTGATCGCGATCAGTTGATGCATGGGTTCATTTCTTGAACTCGGGGTTCGTGAGTTCAGAGGGCAGACCATATCCTTTGGTTGCGCGAGATCGCGAGTCGCGAGAATTGTGGAAAGGAAAAGAGCCATCACCTCTCAGGATTTCGCGGAGGGAGAGTGCCAAGGTTCAACACTCCAACTCGCGAGGTCGCAAGTTGCGAGAGGCGCCAACACTTAAGCCTTAGCCGATGGTTACGTGTGGAGGGAACCGAAAGTAAAAAAAGGAGATATACAGTATTGCTGAGAAGATCTCGGTCGTCCATCCAGAGGGACACGTGGTGCGCGATTAGGCTCCTCGCCTTTTCGCTCATCGCGACTTTGAAACATAAGGACCAGCTTCCTCCCATCCGCGAGACGTGAAGCGTCGAAAGCATTCAGGACTCTGGCCCACAGTATCACTGAAGTGTTTTCAGCCGTTCGTCCAGAGGGGACACCTGGCAGCAAGTAGAGACATCTCGGCGCCTCGCCCATCGCGACTCCAACGCGAAAAAAATAGCTCCATCATATCCCGATACGCGAAGTAGCGAGAGAATTCAGGACCTGGGGCCCACTGCAACGTCGAATGAGTTTAGGACCATCATATTTGAGGGACACATGGCACCAGATTGAGCCATCTCGGCATATCGCTCATCGCGATTTCGATAAGCAAGGATCAACCCTTCCATATTCGCGAACGTCGAAAAGCATCATGAGAATAGGCACGTGGTCACAGTCCGTGGTCACTTGGAAAAAGAGAGGAGCTGCATAAAGAAGGCTGAAGCACTGAGTTCAGTTGCAGAGAGGATCGTCGCAGTCTCCAAGCGCCATCGGATCCGATCTCCATACTGTTTCTCGCCTGGAGTAAATGACGACAGGAGCCGGTGGTTGAAACCTCCTTTCAGTCATTAAGTAAGGGGAATGGAGGGTTTGGAAAACCGTCTGCCCAAGGAAGTCCTGTGTATTGATTTTCTCAAAGGAGCCATGCCAAAGTCTTCAGCTCAACAGAGAAGTCTGCACACGCTATCCGAACACTTAATAGCTCAGCTACCCTCCTTACAGGAGCCATGCATAGTTAAGATGACACTTAAAGAAAGATATCAGTACGAGTTTGATTGAAGAGACATCAAGCCTTGGGTGACTGAGGCACGCCTCTGTGGGGAGATTTTTCCTTAGTATATAAACTCAGTCTTTGTATTTTGTAAGTATCGATGGTAGAGCGGAGCTCCCAGCTGTAAAGTTTTTAATGAAGCACTGTTATTCTAGTTATGGATGGACTTCTGAGACTTCTTGCCTTATGAATGCCAGTTTCTTTACATCTTTGTTATACTGTGTTAGAGTAGCTCAGAATTGGAGGATCCAGTCGAGTTGTAGCTGTTATAGGATGATGTTGTAATGGATCACTGTAATAGTTACGCTGTCTCTGATCAGTCCTTGTGATTTTTCCCAGCGCTGAGCTACTTGGAATTGGAGTATCCAGTCAAGTCCATCTTTAGTTTCTCGAGACCCTGAACCAAGAGGATCTTTCATTCAGAGTCTTTCCTCTACATGTTGTTGAAAGCCTGTTGCCCAAAGTAGTTTTTTCACCCCTCCTAGTGAGTCTTCTACCTGTCCACCTTTTAATCAACCCATTGGCTGAAGTTAGATCAAGACCTCCTTTGTCCCATACATGCTAGACCCAGTCCCTGAGTTAGAATGATACTTCCTTGAGTATTTACCTCCATCTGATCATCCTTTTAAAACTATCATGACATAAAACTGATGGGTGTCGGGCTCTGCTCCTGCAAGCAATCCAGGAGTGACTTCTGACGCTAACAACATGCATCAAGATTAGAGAATCAGAGTTTGGAAAAAAGTTGAAAATATGCATCCTACATCTGGTCATAAGGTAGTGGCCACCATGTATACCTTCAAGGATTATGTATTGAATGCCATACTACCTAGAAATTATGTTCAAGTGAGTAGGCATATGAAGGCTCTCTAGATTGAACATGTGGATACCATATTGGTTCTATCGATTGATAGAAATGGGTTTTTATACTTGACTTCCTGGGACAGGACAATGAAGATCTAGAAGCCTTTCAACTTAATATGCATTGAATCTTTAAAAGCACATGACAATGCCATCATTGTGGTTATGGTTTTTCTCTACCTACACACTCGATGAGGATGCATGTAGCATAGGAGCATACTTTGGTTGCATTGGTCTTGCAACAATTAACTCACTTATATCAAACTATATCACTAAGAATCATCCTTCAATAAATCCTTGATCATAATGAAATTTTGAATCAAAAATTATATATTAATGCCTTTCCCTCCTTGTCTAGCAATTAGTCTGGCACCCACACATGTATTTTTATGAGTACACATAGTTTGCACTAAACTGGAATTGAGTTGGTCACAACACCCAAGACATATTATGTTCAAATTGACACAAGAAATATTATGTGTGAATTTCAAGCAGTATAATGAATGGACTTTAATGAATAATCTTGGGGTAAAATACATACTCCCTACAATTTCAAATTACATTTTTTTTTTCTAAATGAAGTATTAAGAGTTTTCTTTTTAAGTATAACTTCCAAACTACCATCTTCAATTTGTGGTGCGCATGCGCTCTCTCTCTCTCCATAATTTAGTTTATGATACGTGCTATATATATGGTTTTGGAAATTAGTATTGACCACAAATCTATGTAAAATTTAAACTTAGGGACCCGATACACCTACTATATACCTTTTTGTTTGAACTTTCAATGAAAAATATTTAGTAATATATAATAATACATATATGCACTTCAGTACTCTAAAATAGTAATACATATATAATAATAATGCAAAAAACTTAATAGTGCAGTAGCCACTTTGCATAGTTGTTTACTTGCTCCTATTTGTAATTTACTTCAACCTCGTGCAAAAGCATTTAAGTGCTTTGGACGAGGTGGGTGAGACCCGAAGGCATAATGTATATTCATTTTCAAAGGGAATTTGACCTCTTCAGTGGTCCAATCATGGTATCATATGTTAGTCGTTTTCATGGGCCTTTGGGTTTCTCTCTCACTTGCCACTTTTTGGTCCTTAAACCATATTCTGGTATTGGGAGATTCGAGGATTATAATCGATTGGATCAACCTTCACAGTAAGCTTCACTCAGTACACATCGAAGGATGGAAGGAGAGAACCCTGAAGCTGTCCAACAACTTCTCAGACATCGAGTTTCACCACATTCCCAGATCTCAAAACACAGCTGCGGATGTCCTATCAAAGAGGGCATTATGTGGTGTGGTTGGTAGGCTCTCGGTTTATCATGTTGATAAAGGTGTCGAGAGCCCCACCTCCTATTATAATCTTTTCGAAGGATAGCATTTCTAGCTAGGATTGATTTGTCTATTGCCTTGTTAGCTTCCAAGTTTATGCTCCGTCCTCCTCGCCAATCCACGAGCTATTTCTCGATATTCTCGCTATCTTGAAGCCATTTGTCTCTCGTCTAAGGCTGGGCCTTTTATTTTGATCGACCTTGCTCGCATTACAGCCGAGGTCTATTTTGTAAATGGATTTATACTCTTTATGAATTTGAGGGAATTTTTCTCATGGAAAAAAAAATGTTAGTCGTTTTCATAAGTCCTTCGAGCTCTGAAATGGCATTGCAAAGGCTTCCGACTATCCCCTTCCAATGCCATCGACATGTTAACAACTTCTTCTTCAACCAAACCCACGTAATATAATAAGTTTAATTCGTTTTGTTTTACTTGGGTAGTTAATTCTATGCTTATAATAACATGGCACAAATGGTTTAACATGGCACAAATGGTTAGAACTTCAATTTTCATGTGTTGAGCATATATATAGAGTTAAATAGTGATTTATAAACATGATATGTTCTAATTTCCTTTTTTTAATAGGAAGGAAGAAATATACAAAAATTTTGTACTTGAAAATAATAAATATGCTCGAGCTTTTCTACTATTGAATTACTATTATGTTATTATTAATAATTGAACGTAAAACTTAATTGCAACACTTTCAACAATACTTTCAATATATGAGGGAAAATGTAGAATGACTATGGAGAATACCTAGATCTGAAGGATGCTAAGGATAAATATTAAGAAAAACCATTGAAAATGGAGATATTAAAAAAACCGTTGAAAATAGAGATATTAAAAAAACCATTAAAAGTAGAAATATTAAAAAAACCCATTGAAAATAGCTTTTATTAAAGATTTTGTCCTATGACATTAATTATGTGTTAGATTTTATTACAGGCAATACGACCTTAAACTTTATGTCCAATAAAAAAATTATAGATTTAATTAATAAATAACAAAAAAATAATTATTAATCACTCCCTAAGTTAAACTTTAGGATTGGCTTCAAATCCAGTAATGTGATTAAATTTGAAGGGTTTAGGGCAGCCTAAATTTCTTAGACTACTTTAGGATTGGCTTCAAATCCAGTAATGTGATTAAATTTGAAGGGTTTAGGGCAACCTAAATTTCTTAGACCATAGGCTAGTCCCACATGCAACTGCTAACAAACAACACAAAACTTTTGAATTTGGGAAAAAATAAAAGTCAACTACCAAACTAATTAATACTCAATAATGAACTTATTGGTATAAATTAAAAATAACTTATATTAAAACTTGTGTCTTATAACATTAGAATAATAATAAAACCTCAAATTTTATATACCACAAAAATCATTATAAATTTAATTAATAATTAAAAATAAATTTATCCATAACTCTTTATATCAAACTTCACAATAATAAAACTTTAAACTTTGTCTACAAAATAATTATAAATTTAAAATAAATTTATTAATCACTCCCCATATCCAACTTACAATACGAATTCATGTTTGAGATAATCAATCTGTTTCATTCAGTTCGAGAGAGAGGCCATTTATCAAGAGCTCGTCCGGATTCCCAGTTACAGTTTGAGAATGACGAGTAGCAGTTCGAAGTGCAAATACAATTCCCTTTTCACAAGATGCATGCAAAAGTCTTTCTACCATTTCCTTCGCAGAACTCTGGCAGGAGACGAAGGCACGGATCAGGCTGGCTCAGGACCTGAGCTAGCTGGGTTGGTCCTGGTCCTGAGCAGAGCAAAGCCAAGGGGTGGAATGTACCTGTTCCTTCGCTGGGCGAAGGCCTTCAAGCGAATGGAGTGAAAAACGCTAACTCTTCTTTGAATAGGGCTGGAGATCTTCTTTGAATAGGGTTGTAGAGAATTTCGCTAACTCTTGGGCGCTAACTCGATGGGTAACCATTGAGAATTGAAGTAGAGGACATTTACTTTCTGACTGGTCTATCATGCCGGGGGGAGGTTGTAAACCTTAAATCCTAGGGAGTAGGCAGTGGGATGAAGATAGAGGAATAAACTGATGCGAATTGTGTAGTATGGACTCCTAAGGTAGGGAGTCAAGTCCCTATCCGGGCAATAAACAACCTCAGTCTGCATATCATTGTCTTAGTATTGACCAGGATCACAGGTTCGGCCTCGTTGCACTAGGAATTGAAGTTGCTCATGTTCTATGCAGTGTAATGTGTGAGACCCACAGTGTATGACTGGTGTACCTCACTACTGGAAAATACAAAAAGCAAATTGACAGAGTGAAAACAAGGGGGTAAAATAAATTTTGGGTTTCCTCTATCCTATGCAGTTTCTTTTTTGAGCGGGTTCCAGGTCCAGGACCTAGAGTCGAGATTATTCCTAGAGGACCTCACAATCCATCCATGGCATGGTGGACTAAGGTAATGAGGTGGTAGGAGGGAGGCAGGGTTCTGACACCCTACAATGAGGATTTCTTCTACTGGTGGCGGTGATAAGTCATCGCTCTGGATGACTATCCCTATGAGGGGATCGACTTCAGAGGAGATCCAGACATGCCACTTTCACCAGGGACCGCCTATGGTGACATAGGTATGTTTTTACATATTTTTTTTATTTTTATTTTTGTATAATAGAACAAAAATATTTTTGGATGGTGCTTAAGTATTGACTCGACATTTTTGCAATATAGATGTGGGTTCATGACGGCTAGAAGGATTCCCTCGACATCAATGGAGGAACCGGGGAGACGAGGTAGCAGGAGGAGAAGCCAAGAGGGTCCTAAAAAATGTGTAGGGAAACCTGTCGCGTTTGACTCACAAGATACCCATGTTCTAGGTAGAGGATCTTCCCAAGGCCATGTAGCGACAGGTGGTTGGTGTACCCAGGGCATGGGTATGACTCTTTTGGCATCTCGCAAATGCCGTGGTTTTCTACCATGACACACATCTGGGGCCATATGCGTAGATGTCGTGGAATATTGTAATAACGACTGTATATGTGTATTGAGGGTTTAAGCCCCAATTTTGTACTATAAACACCATATTTATTTTTTGAAATATATGAAAGAAGGATCTTCGACATTACTTTTAGTTTACAATGTGTACATCGATTAGATGGTTTTCTTTTCTTTAATTATGTGACAAATGCCAATCTAAAAAAAAATTAGCATACGAATCAGATACATGATCAAAACTCCTAGGAATGTGATAATATGTAATAAAATAAAATTGTCGTTCTAAAAGACATACCCATAGGAATAATCGGAGTAAATTAGGATCACACACACGGTAACTGTAGTTCAACTGACATACTACTAATTGGGAGTCCAGGCGAACTTCTAATGAATGAATACCATGTGAGATAGCATCGCGCAAAAGTTCTATAATGATGCTATATTCGGCCACATTGTTCTTGGATGGCCCTAGGCACACACCACCTGAAGACACCAATAGACCCTCGGGTGAGAAAACCACCCAAGCGGCGGAAGCCAAGTTCCGTGTATGACGACTGGCCCCGTCTGTGAATCCTAGGTAGATCAAAGACTCTGTTGACATCTATCAACCAAAGTGAAAACTCGATAAGAGACCCAAAGATGAAAAGAAAAGAGATATATACACTAAATTACATTAGTATATAGAGAGTTTCACCCAAGCTTGGGCTCAAGTGTAGTA
>SNQJ01S0066246.1:40131-53188 GCA_010110895.2 Picea sitchensis | reverse complement strand
GATCACATACTTGCAAACCTTCCTTAACTTTAAACAACAAGAGACTAGCATTTACATCAAAATTTTCTTTAGTCTCACATGACTAGTTTTGGATTAGTCAACAACCCTAACTTGAAATAATCATAACTTTGTACCTATAATGATTAAAGATATGAAACTGATACACAATGTTCTTCAGTGTGTTTTATGCATGTCCTCCAGGTTTCACTACTTGGAACCTCTTAGAAAAGTAGTTATAGCAAAAATGGCATACATTGTTGAATTCTGGCTTATTCTAGAGAGCGACCTTGTAGAGTGTTCCCCGCACAGAATATTTTTTGAATCTATATTAAATTGTTACACGGCATACTAAAAACTGTACTCTAACCAACACAGTTGATCTTACTAAATTTGGATCTTTTATGAAGAAGTTATGACGTTTTTACCCAAAACAATTGTTTTTGACTAGTTTCAGGACTAGCCACAAACCCTATTTTCCACGAAGTGTAACTCCAAAAATACAACGACCCACAAGATGATTTTTTTACCAAAAATACTTGGATATGTTTCTTCAATGGTATAGCAATTTCAAGGTCTGAATCATTCTATAAAAAAAATTATTGCGAAAATGGTGAGATGACCTGTAAATAACATACCTTAGAAAGCATCATCAAAAGAATTTATCCTTTCTTGAATTCCGACCTTCTTTTCTTCATCTTCCGTCATAAATTCGGCTTAGATATCCTTTTGTTACCTCAGACACCTATAGGTATTCAATATGCTCAAGTGTGTCTAAAATGAGAGAACCTTGCCTCTTCTTTATACTCTCCAAGTAGCTTCCTTAAAAACATCTTCTAGGTCACTTTGTCCACTTTCCTTATTTTAGGGTTAACCCACTTCTAATTTCTCCATTAAATTTATTATTTAAACAATTTATTTTGTATTCATGTTGAATTATAGTACACTCATCAATTCACTTTATTATTTAGCTTCTAAAATCTCTTAAACGACTTTGACTACTTTGACCCTTTGGGGCTTCTAGATGACATACGAGGGTCCTCCAACTTCGTAAGGCCATAAATCTCAAACCGGGAGGCGTTATGTGACGTTCCACATACCAACAGAAATAGAATGACATGTACCATCCATATAGAATAGTATTACCTGCAAATATCTCAAAACTCATACCATTATCCATCAAACAAACTTGGGTCCATTACCCAAACCTGGGTTCTCCAACTTCTCATGGCCATAACTCTCTAACCATGAGGAGTTATGTGAAATTCCACATACCACCTGAAATGGAATGACAAGCACTATCCATATAGGATAGTTTCAATGACAAATGTATTGACCTTCATCTCATTATTCCACAAATAATCATTGGTTCTCTAACCATAATTCTAGGATAACACAATCCGCAAAGTGTCTTCCTGTGAGGGCTTTCACCATAAGGGGACCACTTTGGAGTTCATCCATTTCTACTTATTATCAACCATGATAAGACAATAATGAGTCATATTTACATCAAACAATCTTGGGTCCATTCCGCAACCTTTGTGCTACAGGGCTTTCTTCAAGGGTTGACATCAATGACAACCAACCTCAATCAACAAAAACAATAAAATAATTAATAATACATTTTTTATGCTAAAACGATGTAATTGTGATGCTAAAATGATATCACTGTGACACTAATACAACATAAAATAATTTCAATGTGGCACCATAATAACGTTGAATAGATAATTACGTTGCAAAATTGATGGATAAACAACACAAACAAAATAATATGATGCTTGGAACACACAAATGTGAAGCATAAGTTCTATACTTTGACACTAATACAATGTTAATAAGATAAACTATGTCATCAGTATGACAACAAATGGACTAACCATGACACTAATATGATGCATAATGACTCTAAATTGACATGAAAACTCATTTTTGATGAAAAAAATAACATAAACGTGACTTTGAAAAATCATTTTTCAAACATCATCGACACAACATAGATGCAAAATTGACACAAATATCAAAGTGCATTGCATTTTTTGTTACTAAAATAGGGCTTCAAATAGCATGGATAGCTACAATACTAAAAAATGCACACATTTACACTTGCGATTTCCCTGTGTCTGTTTATGTTGTGGTTACTGTTCGACCTTTACTTGTGCTTTAAATTGTGTTTGATCCATGGAATTAGGATGGGTAGAGATCACGGTAGGGGGGAATGCACAAACAACCAAATCCAGGGGAGGTGATGGAAAGGATTCATCCTCCTAAACCTTGGTTGCCTCATCCATAGCAACAAAAGAAGCCTAGGAAGCGAAACAACTATATGACGAAAAATGCTCAGAGGTGGGAAAGAAGGAAGTAGAGGTTGTGGAGGCTGAGGTAAGGGCCAAATGATGTATGAATCCCGATGACAAAATCGTGGAGGATATTAATGGATGGGTGGAGGACCCAATCCACTCTCGAACATGGGATACCAAGTATTTCAAGATAGCAGAGACATACTCGTTAGTGAAAACTCTAGTAGCCCAAGCTTTGGAGAAAAACAAAGAAGAGCAACAAGAGATTCTCCATACTATCAGGATTTTTAAGGAAAATTTTGAATCCATGTGCTAGACGGTTTTTGGTATCGTGATTATTGTTTCCAAGGAGGAATAAGATGAAGGTAAAGGGAAACAAATGGAGGGATCTTCCAGCTCAATGAGAATTCTAGCCAACCCCATTGTGTTGAATAAAAACTCTCAGCCACTGGAGGTTGCTCAAGATGAGGACAAGAATATAGAGTTGGTTTTGGAGGTGGTGGAGGAGGAGACTACCCATTCTCCAAGTGCTTGATATCTGGTTTGATTATTTTTTCTCATGATGTATGTTATTATGGACATATGTAGGGTCTTATTTCAATTATCATATTTTTGTGATCTCCCCATGGAGGAAAAACTCAGTTATGTTTGGCATGCAAACCTTGGTGATAATCACCTAACAATGGATCGGGCTCCTTTAAGGCAGGTCCCCACCAATTTCTCTGATGTAAAACCACTTTTGCGTGTATAATATAAAGTTGACCTTGAATGTTTTTAGTTTTTTTTTTTTTTTTTTTAAACACACCAATAACGCATTGAACATGTGATGTCCCCTGGATAAATCCATTTTAGGGAAAGCTCTAGCAAGAAATAATGGTTGTGCATTTCTCCTTTATTCTTAAATTTATCGTGCAAATTACAAAAAAATATAATCACTCTCTACCGAGTGGATGGACACTAGGGAATGAATAGGTTGTTGCATAATCACCTCCTTCCTTTGTTGTGCTTTTATATCCAACTCATTTGCTATGCTTTAATATGGAACAATATATCAATACAATAAGAATGGAACCCTTTCTCCTACTTTATTTTTAAAATTCCCTAATAGCCATTTGGGTTAGAGTTAGTTTTTTTTGCATTCCTCGACTACCTATTAAGGTTAGGCATCTAGACCCTCTAGAATCTTCTTGAAAGTCCACATGTGACTCCACATATGCATGTAATGGGAATTGACATGTAATTTACTTGGTATAGTGGTGGTTAAAGCATAGATCAACTTGTCAAGGGTATAACTCCTTCATTCAAACTTTAATTGAGGTGCTCTCTGGATTGTTGGAAATCTATGGATGAGTAGAACAACATGAAGGGGTTGTGAACCATGTTCACAACATTTTGACCCCATAAGCATCCATTTAATGTCCAAAAAATCTCTCAAAGTTTCATGTCTCTAAATAACCAAATTGGGATTAACCCCTAAAATGAGATTGACAAATCCTTGGCTCCATTTTTCCACACCACGAAGCACCCAAAATGATGACTTATATAATGAACCATTTTGTATAAAAAACCATCCATAATTCCAAGTAGCACAAACAATGGGAAATATAGATTAGGAAGAATGTGAGGATTAGAGCATAACAACCAACAAACCAATAGGTGGTCGGTGGACTTGCAAGGAGATTTGGGATGTTGTGTTTCAAAGAAAGTCTTAATATTTATTATGTTTACTATTTAAGTCTTTGTTGTGGGAGTTTTGTAGTGTTGCACACATTTTACATAGTTGTAGATTGGTTTAGAACCCATAAAACAATGGTGTGATAATCATGAAGGTTATGGAACATGGACTTGCATATATGTTGATTGGGTTAATTACAAATAAGGATTATGAAAGAGTTCAGGATAAGCAATTGGGTTTGAGGGAATTTGCAAGTGTAGTTTCACAAGGCACATTTATAGGATTCCACAACAAATGATGCTAGAAAAAAGAGAGTATTTGTAAAAATATGATATGATCTTGTCTCTAAGGAGCACCTCATGTACATACACAATAAGTCGTGGAAAGAAGTCAATGAGAGTGAGATTGTGAAACATTGGATGCAAAAGTTGAGAGCTCTATTGGTTTTTATGGTTATTAACAATGTTTAAGTTATGCCAACAAGTTCGTGAGAGGAGTAGAAGAGTAAACTTTAAACATTTATGAGGAGACAAGTGGAAAGTTTGAAGTGTAAATAAGTTACTAAGTGCTCTTACACAGTTTAAAACACACACACACACACACAAAGTTGTTGTGCCCTTGCTAGGAGGATAATAAACATGTCATGCTCATGTGTTTACCTGCAACTATTTTCATTGCTCTAAGCAACGACGAGATGAGGCTCAAACTTGACGAGCACCCATATGATCTATGTGAGGTGGCGGAGATCTAGCCTCATCAAACTTCTAATCACAACAAGGGCCATTGAAAACATTTATAGAACAAGAAGGACATAAATAAAATGAATGGAAATATCAACACCGATTTGAATTGCACCATTTTGTTTTCATTGAATTGAATTGAAGTGAATGAGGCTAAGCATGAGCATGCACATACACACTAAGTGAGTTTTAGAGCTTCCTTTCATCATTCCCAAGGGACTACTAGTGATAAACAACCCAAATGTCTCTTCCCTCTAAATATTAATGGAAGTGGTTTTGCTTTTAGGTTTATCATTTTCTTGATAAATGACTATTTTTCAATAATGCTTATATATAGAAGGCACACTATATCATTTTTATAATGCTTATATTTTTTTGAAGGAAAATCTTGGACCCGGTAGGGATATGAGGCATGCAACAAAGTCAGTCAATTCTGAGATAGACTTTGTGACCTCTTACATGAAGCTCAAAACACTCAACTACTTGAGCTAGCCCATGAAGCTCAAAATGCTTAAAAAAAAGTATTATTATCATTTTTTTTCCTAACAAGAGTTGGAAGCCTTATTGATATTATAAAAGTTACATCCATCATTATGACTATCGACAATTCAAAAATATGAAAGGTATGTTATTGCATTGCCATGAACTCTAAACTCCAACATTACATTCAAGTTTGCTTCATTAAGATTTTTAAAAGAAAAGGCAGTGTCATATGTTCTCCCATACCCACAAGGTCTATAGCAGCTATTATGTAATCTTAAAAATAACAAACAACAAAAACCGTACATTAAGACCTCTACTCAGTGCAAAGTGTTGATGGTTTTTGGACCTGCTTGCCTAATTCTCCATTCCCAAATATGTAGTTGTTTTCTTAGGAGGTGTGGCATTTCCTTTGCCATCTTGTCCCCATGCCCTTGTTCACCAGTGCAATGAGGGATAAATATATGTATTCAAAGTTTATAGTCAATTAAATGGATTTGTTCACCAATGTAGTGAGGGATAAACATATGTATTCAAAGTTTATATTCAATTGCATGGCTTTATTCACCAATGCAATGAGGGATAAGTTCATGATCTGAGCTTTTCCAAATAACCAATGATGTGCTAATTGATAGTTTCCATAGCCCTGCGCTCTCATGCTATTTATGTTTAGATCTATAGGCATGAATGTTATGACTATGTACATCTCATCTCGATTGTTTGTACATGACCACATTCTCAACTTGAAGAATACATTGTGCTCTTATGATAAATAAATTACGTCCAACTCCACAGGGCCCTAGGTTACATTGGGTTGTTCCATAAAAAATAATTTTCTTTGGAGTAGGCCATAACCAACTAGGTTATCTTTCTGGAGCATTACCTTGTGACAAACTAGGAAGAAGCTCAATAAATTGCTTTAGCTTGCAGTGTATAGCTAATGGGGATCTAGATTAATCATTAAAGATTTTGTGACTTCTTTGGATCCATATGAAGTAAAAGGGGAAGGAATTTATGTCTTCACTATCTCTATATTCTTGATGTTAGTCATTCAAAACCTGTCCCAAAAGTGAAACTTTCCAATTACTTATCCCATGGTAGGAACATTTGGTCAAATTCCAAACTTCTGGCTCAAAATGATAGTGTTTGTTAGCACTCTGTAATTTCCAAGGCTGAGAAATAAATGAACATAGGTAACTATTTCAACCACTTTGGAATCTAGGATCTAGCCCTCCTAGACTCAGAGAGGGATCTCTCTGTAAGATTTAGCTTTGTTTGCTGGGAATTTTAGGTTAGCTATGATAGTACAGGGTTTCGTTTTTAAATTGTTTGGTTGGAACAATGAGGGAGGGCCATTGGACAATGGAGTCAAAGAGTCTTGGGATGATCAATTTAAAGAAATATTGAGCTCAAACAAAACAGGACAAGGTAGATATACTACTGGATCTGGTAAATTTGGATGAAATGAAATAGGAGAAAAGAAACAGGATCAATTGAGCAATAGGGCAATTAAGAATTCGGCCACTAAATATCAGAGGAAAACGTTTAAATTATCCACAGTGAGAATCAGAGTGTATCTTTCAACAAATTCTGTTATTTAACCTTCTGTAAGATAATTTAGAAAGAAACCAAAATGTAAACAGAGAAAACATATTACAGAAGAGGCACTTCACCACATAGATATGGCACATGAATCCTAAACAACTTGTCTTGTATTACTGCAAAAGGTCCCTTGACCTCAGTGAACTACTTTACATTGAATGATCATCTTCCTTCTTACAAATTTTCCACACCCTTCATACTTCAAAATGAGAAGTATTTATAAACTTGTTTCAAAGATCCTATCATAAATGAGTAGGATATATCTTATCTAACTGTATCTCTAATCACACAAAATAAAGGAATTCTCAGATCTACATAGGTTTCTGGTTGATGATTTGATGGAGGTTGTTGATGATTGAATGTTGATCTTCAGCTGCTAAGTGTCTTTGTTGGCACAGGGGCAGATCTAGGGTTCAATGCTTTAACAATGCACCGACAAAACCCTAACTACCGACCCTTTCAGCAACACCTACGAAACAGATGAAGTCTCACCCGAGGTAGAAGCAGGGGGGGTTGCAGGACTCAAGTGTCTACAACCTAGGTAGGACACAGATCTGTGATCTCAATGCTTTAACAGAGCACTTAGCAGTTAACATTCATTAGTCCTTAACCCTTTATTCCCATCGCAGGTAAAACCATAATTACAGAACAACGCAGTATTCAACAAGATCTAAGCATATATGACCATTTAGCACATAGCATCAACAGATCTAGCATTCATCCAAGTTATTAAGCACTAAGATACTATATCAAATGCATCTAACATACTTAAATATTCAGCACTAAGCAAATAAATACACAACCACATGAACAGTATAGCACAAAGCACCATAACACAGGATATACGTGGTTCACCCCAAACATGGAGCTGCGTCCACCAACTCTTCATCTTCTTTATTATCTTCTTTCAATCCTCTTACATGCACAGAGCCACAAAATCAACTCCGCATAGGACAAGAGGTATGTGCGCACCTCGCCAGATCCTCCTTCCCGAGTTAGGTCACAACACAAAACCTTCTTACACAGTCTGCACACCAGCTTCTTACAATCACTTGCACTTAACTCTACGAGTCTTAACACATAGTATGCTCACCCAGTTCATTTGCATCCCTTCTTACACAGTCTGCACACCAGCTTCTTACAATCACTTGCACTTAGCTCTGCAAGTCTTAACACATAGTATGCTCGCCTAGTTCATTTGCATCCCTTCGATGCATTTTCCTACGAGGTCGACGACGAACCCCGTGACCTGCGTTGGCCTGTTCTTCCTGATGAGCTTACCAGCTATCAACTGGCAGGCTAGGCGCACTGCTCCATTTTGGATGGAGGCTACCTCATAGCCCCGCTTCCCTTTCTCCACATCATCGTAGGTTTATTTTATGCGCTGTGTCAGGGCGCGATCTGCAGCCTTCCCTGGGTAAAAACCCTGGGGATCTGGTCCTTGCATGCTTAATCCAATGATCCGATGGTTCAGCACCAGATCTACTGTGATGCGTCAATCCAACCATAGGTAACCACCATGGTAGCATGACAGGAGGAGTTTAACGCACGCGTTAACCTCCTAATGTCTGTTGAAGTGTGGTATCTTCATCACATTAAGAATGGTGGACATCGCGATGTCCATAGTCCACGAATGAGGGATTATCTTTGACTTATTCCCCGTTGTCTTGGTCAAGTACTTGTGTGGTGTGAGCATGCCATAGTTCTTGCGGTCTCCTAAGTTTAAGTCATTAATCTTCAACGTCATAATATGTCCTAACTGCAGTCCAACTATGTGTATCCCCTTCGGGAGGTACGCAGTGATCAGTGTATAGTCGAATTCCCTCGGGATGCTATCACGACTAACCGCGCCAGCCAGAGGCAGGATATAGTCGGGCAGGATTGATGGGATGAGCTTTATGTTTGCCAAATCGTCGCGATGCTTGCTTCTCTTCTCTGTCACAGTTCGGGAGGGCCCAGATCGACGTGCAGTCGATGGGGATGCTTGCACTCCTCTCGTTAACAAGGCCTGTACTCTTGCAGACAGGACCTTCTCAGCCATGAGGTCTATTAGGATTTCTTCGACGAATTTCTCTACCGCGCTAAGGTCGCCCGACATACATGCTCGAGATCAAATATCTCAAGTCGGTGAACAAACAATCAGGGTAGCAAAATATATGGCGAGGTTACTGTTAGTCCCTAAAGTTGCACTCGATTGCTAAGGGCAAGCTAGGGCATCATTGATTTATTGCATTGGTTCTTATGGATAAATGTGTATGGTTTTTTGCAAAGTGTTGGAGGTGTCGGCAATAAGTGAAGAAAAAGAACATCAATCTATGATTGTAAACAAGCGTTGATCTCACTCACTTAGTCAATGGTAGTCAATTTAATAAAGCAGATTAAACCATAAGATGAAGGAAGTATGCAAATGTCTAATCTGTTCGCTCACACAGGAAGATTTCTGATCCCAAATGTCATTCAGAAACAGAAAACAAAGTACTTAAAAACAAGTCTGGAAATGTGAAAGAAAACAGTGAAATCTTCACTGCCTTATCAACATATCAGGATAATGTCAATGCATTGCAGAGAAAACATGTTTTACCAGTAAGAAAAGAAAGAAAAAGATAAGAGGAGAAAATCTGCTCATCAAAGGCTTGTAGCATTGAGTGTGAAATAAAATAGTCATTGTTTTACAATCATAAAAGAGAATCCCAGTCTAGCATCCTTGGTCCTCCTTAACCCTCTCGGGTCTCCCCCCTCTTTGACCATCTTGTAAGCCTTATCTTTATATCCTTTACATAAAAAAGTCAGATCCTATCAAAGAGGATCGAACATACTAAGAATAACATAATATCCAACTAATTACAAAATGATAGGAGCAAATCCTAAAACTAAGGAGTAATATCCTTATCAAAATATAAGTCTTTGACGGTTGTTCTTCCTTGTTGGGTGATGGCAATTCACTTTCTAGAACATCAATTGACACCTGGATCCTAATATGTTCATCCTTCAACCGAATAAGAGTTTAAGTTTAAATTTTCTTCCAAAGAATAGGAACTGCCCCGTTTGCAGCGCAACACACTACTAAAGTGTGATCTATGCTACCAACTTCTTGTAGCTTACCATTTCTCAACAGTTTCATCAAAAATCTTCTAAACTGAGTTAAACACTGGCCAATCCTTGCTACAAATGATATAATACCTCTAAAACAATCCTCTTTGTACAACCTGAATGTACATATCTACATATGCTCTGTTTTGAAACTGCAAGCCCAGACATCATAACCTACGATATAGTCTTTAGGTCATGTGCATCATTTTATAGCCCAGAAACTCTGCTACATGTTAATGATCTTTTGGTAGTGCCTAAAAATTCCATAGCACACTGGTGTTTTTGGCCCCTCCTCGTGGACTCTGTCAATTGCTTCCTGCAGTATTTGATGCCACGAATTACTTTGATATCAACTTCATAGTTCATGATGCGCTCCAAAACAAGATTATTTCTCTCGAGCTTTTGATCAACACTTTCCTTTTTATCCATAATGTAGTTGTTTCCTCCTTGCCCAGTCTGACAAACGATATCTAGGCTGAGCCATAATCACCATTAAACAAATGGCACGCAAAAGTGTTGATTTGCCTCCCATGTTTGATCCTGTCAGAGGCATTTCCCGAGGACAATCATGCTTTCCAAAATATCAGGGTTTGAAATAGTTTTCCCATCGACCGAAGTGAGCCCTTGTAGATCTCATATGGAGAAACTGATCCAACGAAGAAGATTACCATCCAGTTTCGTTTTGTGAAAACACTAGCTCGTAAAGTTGGAACAAAAGAATCATGAACTAGTTTTTACCTTGTCAAACCGACAAGATTTGAGAGAAACAACGTAGGATGATTTGAAAGGCGGAAGCAGAGGAAGTCCGTCGTTTCTCCTTTTGATAAGAACAAAACCATCGATGCCATTTAAATCGTCTGACACTTGGATGTATGCTTTGACAATGCCTGCCTGTAATATCTGGCGATGAACCAAATGTGAAACCACCTGGCTTGGGACTATTTTCCATCCCTGAATTACTTTCGTGAGGGTTTAATCGTACCACCATTATTTCAAACATCCCTCGGGCCTCGTCTTCTTGCTAGAATGCCTTCGAGCACTTCTGTCAGTGATATAACTTTGAAAATAGACTTTATGGATCGTGAAACAGAACTGCCATGTGGGCACAGTATATCCAAGGCTTTCTCTAGTAACACATCATCAATTTGTAATCGCAGATAGTGCTGGGTGTAATCATATTCAACACCTGTAAATCTAAGAAGCCCTGCAGCTAACACAAATGAAACTGAAAGCCTGAGACTCTCTCCTTGACACTTGTGAATCTGGTGATAACAGGTGTATTGTTGTTGGCTTCCTCCAGTGGATTGCGCTTATCAATGCTGCTCCAATGCTTGAAATTCGATGGAATACAATTTGATTGATCAGTGGTGATGGCACTTTGACTCTCGGTCATATCGTGGAGATAGGGCTCGATGACAAAACCCCAGAACATTTTTCTGATCCTCATGGCTTAGTCTAGGCACTTTTGCACTGGCTCTTGACTCATGTACTGTGAGTTGAAACTAACAGATGTTACCCTACGGAGATTACTGGCGCTCCATGATGCTTGGTGGGAAGTTTACTTTGCTTTCGGGATATGTCTTGCATGTATCGGGTGAAGAACAACCTCATGCATTTAAATATGCTAGTAGTTTATATATATCGACTTGTAGTGCATGGGACTTGGTACCCTCCTCATCATGTCTTGGTGTAGTGCTAATGCGCTAACTTTTTTATTTGTGTGATGTATGACTGCAGGACTGTAGGTGCGCGGATTTAAAGGACTGAAGATTGTCCTTCGGGCGAAATAATGTTTTGATAAAAACCAACCCTCTTTTCCTCGAGTTAAAAGCTCAGCACTGCTTTTAGCATATACAATACTAATGCTCTGAAACAACCTTTTCCGGCGCTACAGGAATAACCCCATTCCTGCAACAAGGAGAAAAAATGAAAAATTAGTATCTGGATACTAACAGTTACAATAAGAACTGCGCGAAAGAAATTAGTTCTTTGTGGGCTCGGATAATCACAATTCGTGAAAGTGTCCTCGATGCAAAATTCAACAGGATAAATAGACATTGTCGTAACAGACTCTTCCAACGAGTAGGAATGCCTCGATCAATACAATTCCATCTGTTATGGCGCGGTCCCAACGGTCCAATGGCGAACGTTCCGACAATAACTGCGTGTCTAGCCATTCTGGAGCATTGTTCTAACGGTCGGGACGCCTTCAATGGTCATATTGCTTCACCGTGGCGAAGTGTCAGTCGGTGTTGTTCTGCTATACCGACGAGGTTCAAGTTCTACAAGTCTGCCTTCTTTGAAGTCCTCTCTGGAACCTCTTGCAATTTTTCTAGCTTTGCTTTCTTCTTACTGAGATTTCTAGCTTTCTTTCCTGTGATTTGCGTCTTTGGATTCCTCTTTCCATTCTTGTTCTTATCCTTTCTTAGCATAGTAACTTCGCACTGTTGAGGATCTTTCCCAAGGTTCGAGGATAATACTTCTTCTCTTAAAGTTTCTGGAGTAGGTGCTCTACTCTCCTGCATGGATAGGTTCTTTAAGCCTTCTTGTGTTCTTTCAACTTTGACAACTAAGTCTCTAGCCCTCAGTTGCTTTGACATGTCCTCTTGTTCTTTTATTAAGCGTGCTATTCTCTTAGCCATGAAATCCCTTAATTCTTGTTTTTTCTATTCTATAGCTTCCTCTTCTTCTCTCCTTCGGATCTGATCTCTCTCGATCCAAGTCTTTCCTAACAAAAGTTTAAAAGGAGTGTTGTTCTCAGCAAAATTAATGACCTTGAATTCTTCTTATGTCGATGTTCCATGAGCAACCATAGGTACATGGGCAAGTCTTCCACATAGGGTTAACAACTTTCCTTTAAACAATCCTATTCCTCCCAATGAAGGAATCATAGCAGGCCGATCCGGATTATTTTCGGCACGAAATGAGAGCGGAGATATAACAAGGAAATGCACAGAGATATCGCAGATATTCAATAATATAACAGAAATGTATCAGAGATGCAACCATAAAAACAGATATACAGTAATACACGATTTCTATTAATGAAAGAAATGTACAGAGACTGTAAAAATACAGAGTGAAAGACTCGCTGGAATGGTGGCAGCTTATCTCTGAGAAGAGATGTGACGGCTACTCGCATTCACAAGAAGATGGTTACAATGAGGCTCTGA
>SNQJ01S0066246.1:22461-40121 GCA_010110895.2 Picea sitchensis | reverse complement strand
ACGATCTCCGTTTTAGGCGTGTGATAGCTCGTTGGAAAGGTATCGTCGAGGAGATTCATTTTGGGGGCTCAATCATGTATTCGACTATCATTGAGAGCCTCGATATTGAAAAACCTTCATTTGGACCCTCAAAATGGCCCAGGAAGTTAAAACCTGCTAAAAATAGTAAATTGCCAAAATTGCCAGAAAGCCGTTTTGAGCCATTTGGAAAAGGTGGGTGGCCACCGATATCCACATGGATCACAGGATTTCCTAATATTTCCCAAGTACTTTCTCTCATAATGTTCACCTGTGTTTCTGCATCCAATACATAGTCTATGTCGAAGTCTCCTATTCTTGTTTCCATGCACTCTTTCTCTTTTAAAATCTCTGATAAACCGATGTCTCTCTGATCATTCAATGTTTCTTTCATCTGTAATAAGATAGCCTCTAATTCTTTCTGGTTCTTTGGCATATTCTTAGTCTCTGGACCTTCCTCATGGTTTTCTTGTCTCATATTCATCTTCTCAACTTTAGCAATCATTCTAGAACAATCCAAAACTTCATGTCCAGTAGCTTTACAACAAAGGCAAATAAGACTTCTACCAAGGCATTCCTATCCAAAACTTCATGTCCAGTAGCTTTACAAAAAAGGCAAATAAGACTTCTACCAAGGCATTCCTTAGCAAGATGTCTCGGTCTTCTGCAATTATAACATAATGTCAATCCTCTCTTTCTCTTAAACGATCCCCAACCTTTCCTGTACTGCGCACTGGGATCACAGTGATGGACCTGCAAAAAAATCTTTCTAGGATCCTGCATCCATTTGTTAGTCCAAAAATTATTTCTATGCATAGGGATAACATTTATTTCACTATTTTTATCAGATCTATTCATATGATATCTTCTTTCTTCTAGATGTGTCCTAGTTTTCAGACTAGGACGAAATCTATCAATTATACCTAGATCCATTCTTTCGAAACAAAAATTTCCACTTATCTTACCTTTATCAGAGCACATAGCTTTAAGATATTACCTCTTTTCTTCATATCTGATTCCCTTCTTAGCACAGAGATTCACAAGTCAAGTAGAGTACTGCGCACTACAACAACAGATCTACACACAAAGCTTTCTCTTTTCCTCAGTTCCCAGCAATCACAGTTTCAGGTCTCGACAACCGAACTATTTGTTGGCACAGGGGCAGACCCAGGGTTCAATGCTTCAAAAACACACCAACAAAACCCTAACTACTGGCCCTTTCGGCAACACCTGTGAAGCAGATGAAGTCTCACCCGAGGTAGAGGTAGGGGGGGTTGCAGGACTCAAGTGTCTACAACCTAGTTGGGACACAGATCTGTGATCTCAACGCTTTAACAGAGCACTTAGCAGTTAACATTCATTAGTCCTTAACCCTTTATTCACATCACAGGTAAAACCCTGATTACATAACAACGCAGTATTCGACAGGATCTAAGCATATATGACCATTTAGCACATAGCATCAACAAATCTAGCATTCATCCAAGTTATTAAGCACTAAGCTACTATATTAGATGCATCTAACATACATAAATATTCAAAACTAAGCAAATAAATACACAACCACATGAACAATATAACACAGGATATACGTGGTTCACCCCTAGTGTGGGGCTACGCCCACCAACTCTTTGTCTTCTTTATTATCTTCTTTCAATCCTCTTACATGCACAGAGCCATAAAACTAACTCTGCATAGGATATGAGATTTGTGCGCACCTCGCTAGATCCTCCTTCCCGATTTAGGTCACAGCACAAAGCCTTATTACACAATTTGCACACCAGCTTCTTACAATCACTTGCACTTATCTCTGCAAGTCTTAACACATAGTATGCACAAAGCCTCTAGCTTCGCACTAAGCCGATACTACTAGGTCTCTCCACTACTTTCTTACATCGCCTAGATATCTATTTATACATTACAAATGGGGCCTAAACATGGGTAAACCCATGGGCCGACATCCCATACCCGTTACATAAACTGTAATCCCAAAAAGCTCACAAAAGGGGGCGAGATCCCGCGATCTCTGCTTCGCCTGGCACTTCATTTTCGACCAGCCTGTCGAAGTCCCAAAAGTGGTCAAACATGACCAAGGTTCTCCAAGAATTGGTCGAGTGCCAACAATCTTCATGCCACCGACATCTGGAATGAGGTTGAAACTACCTCCACAATTTTTTTTTACTGTCCTCTCATCTTTGCCATTTGTCCCTTTTGATTTATTCGCCTCTCAAAAACCTAAAAAATAGGGTCCAAGAAAGTCTTCGATTCTCCCACTATGAGATAGATTTGTAAAATATGGGGGAGGTTTTGTACATCATCTTGTTCTGAGCAAAAACCTCTCTTGGTTTTTTGAAATTCATCTCTAGTTGTCCAGGGTCTGGGTTTGAAATAAATGTCTCAAACAAGAAAATCCTGAATCCCGGAAAATAGGGCTCAAATATGCTTTTGATTCTCCCAATATGTAGCATATATGAGAAATATGGGAGAGGTTATTGTTATTTGTCCCGTGCTGAGCAAAAACCTCTTTTGGTTTCTCAAAATCCCTCCTGGTTTTCCCGAAAATCGCCTCAGAAAATGACTGGTCGAAATAGGTAAAAAACAGTTTTTAAATTGGGGAAAGTGGTTTTGGGAGAAGGAAATATGGTTTTCGGGGAGGGGGGGGGTCCGGGATGATAGGGGAGTGACATGTGACATTTGTAAAACTGCATTTTGGAGCCCCCCAGTTAAAGTTCGGATGGCAAGGGGGGGGTCCAAAATATTAGTATGACCATTGATTTGATTTTTTTTTTGGATGGGATATATGGAGTACGGGACTTAAGATAGAGATAGTATTATTTTATTTGTTTTGTTTTTCCTTGTTTTTATTTGTTTTAATAATTTTATGTTTTTAATTTTTAATTGTTTTTAATTTTTAATTGTTTTTAATTATTAAGTTTATTAATATTTATTATATGGTTTTATATATAGTTTTAATTATTATTTATGAATGCTACCTTATTATTAGCTATATATAATTTAATGCTATTTAAATGATTTAATCAACATTACATTATTTAATTAATAGCTTTAACCTGTATACTAACTATGGAAAATTATCATTATTTACACTATCCTAAGAACTAACCTAATCACACTAACCTGATTACTGTGATGTCCCGTCCCCAAGAGTAGGCCAGCAGGGAGTGACTTAGTAGTATATATGTTCCCGTAGACTATAGTCAGGCACAAACAGGGAACAAGATGGAGAAATAAGGAGGAATTAACAGCTAAACGATGAATTAAGCCAAAATACTTAGGAAAAGTCACTTAAGCCTAAGTCAACGGAGAATTAGAATGAAACAAACCATGAATTGCCTTTAAAATACTTAGGTGCTTCAAGCCTAAGTCAACCGAGAATTGCACCAGTGCAGTTAAGGGGACTTGATTGACAAATAAATCACTTAAGGAGGAAATGCTTCTTAGGTTAAGTGAGGTCAACGAAGAATTAGATCTGAAAGATATAAAGGAGGAATTTGACCTAATTCCTCATTATGCATTGTTATGATTTGATGTTGAGAGCTCTGTGAGGAGGAGGAGATTCAATTTCTATTGTTTTGTGGATTTCTCGAGGAAACCACCACCCTTGACGGCTTTGCAGCTGAGAGACACCCTAGCCCATCGAGATACCATCCAGGTATTTCAACATTCATTTCGTGAGACCAGCAGGGAGGGCTACCAAGGAGGGTGCAAGCTATTTTGAGGATTCAAAGATCTACAGTAGAGACCGTTGTCCCAATTGTAGATTCATTCTGACCCAGAAGAGATCCAGCCAGGGTGCTTCTATTGATCCATATATCATCAGATTCATATGGTGGAATCCTTCAGAGCGCTTCATTTATCCGTTTAGGGCACAACTCTTTTGGAAGGGTAGTTGGGGTTATATATGGAGCATCAGAGTAGATATGTGGAAACCCTTCCGACCCATTCCATCATTTGACAAGACGATCGCTTTGAGTCATATAGCAATTGGATTCGAACATGGAATCTTTGGGGCCATTCAAGGTCCAAGGCTGAGGGGTGCAAACTCTGTGGGTCCAGATCCGACATGTCGTGAGGTCCGATTCTCCGAAGTTCCGGACAGACGCCCATTCCAAGATAGAGGTCAGGGCGATCTATTGGAGCAGCTTCCGGAGCATTGTCTCCGACGGTAGTCTTCGGGGATCGGCTTTCCACCAGAAGTAAGCATCAGATTTCGTCGGAATTGTACATTTTTGCCGATCTATCCATGCATGATCAACTGCTTATCTTCTTATGATCACTGTATTTTATTTGATTGTATTCCAAAGATAGACCAGGAGATCTGACTGACGCCTAGATTCTATTTTTTCCAAGAGGCTATTGTATTTCCATGCTTGAACCGTTATTATTCATGATATTGAGCATTGACATTCTATACTCTTGCATGCATCCTTTATGATTGTTAAACACTAATATGCAACAACATGCAATATGTAATAACCCACATGCACCTCGCAATAACCAACATGCAACCATTAATAACCGAAGAACATATTACATACACGGCTAAAACGCATCCAAAACCCCCGCGGTATCGATCTACACACTAGAGCATTAGAACAGTAGAGAATAACTTGATCAGCCGGATCAGGGATATTTCAAGTATCAGAGCTTTAGTCCTGCAAGCTTGGGACTAAAGACCATGAATCCAGCTAGGAACCATGGCCATGAGCATCAAGGTGACGAATATGTCACGCATAACCTAATAATAGGAAGTAGGGACAAACCTAACTTTCCTCCCTTCCCTACCAGAGAAGAAGAGGAAGAGGCACTTAGAGAAGCGAGCGACAGAGCACGAGTTGAGCGCCGGGCGTAGAAGAGGTTGTGTGACAGGTATGCACTGTGAGGGCGCTGGTAAGGCCCCGATCCGCAGACGAGGCCTTCATGCAGACATCGACATGCTAGCTAGCTGCTGACCATGTCTCGCCTCTTTGGCTCAAGTGGCAGCGATAGATCGGGTTATGGTAGATATTTCAGCACCAAGGCCCACATGCACAAGAGATGGGAACTCAAAAGCAATACACCCTAATCACCCACTCAGACGTATACCGCGAGTAGATTCCACGTCCGTTTCCCGCTTCCAGAGGGCAACCCCCTGTGAGCAAAGACAGACATCGATAGCACGTGACCGCCACAATACCAGGACATTGCAGAGTATCTGAGAGAGTATGCGGCCTTGGGTCATCGAATTTCAGCAGACATGACCCTAGTCGAAAATGCGGACTCGCATCAGAACTGGCCCCAGAGCCCTAGAGGAGGGAAACAAAGAAGAACAAACAGGCATAACATTGACTTCATCCCAAAAAGTTGATAAACTTACCATACCTTCTTTTAACGGATCATCCGTGATGTAATCACAGAGCTTGGGTACGTAAACTAGATACCTACTGGCGTCCAACCGATGACGAGGCAGAGGCTATCGCCACGCACCCTACACTTGAGTGGGTGAGGCACACGAGTGGTGGTATCATGGATTGGTGACATTGGGTCACAATAACATCAACACCTCCTACAGAGTTCACAGAGAGACTGTGGATAGATTTGATGAGGATCCCGAGATCCACTTCAGAGATTTAGCCCAATGGAGACAAACCGCACGCCAGAGGCATTCATTTCCTGAGTTTCAAAGAGCAGCGCGGAAGTGACGTATTATTTCTGAGCCGTGATTGGTCATGCTTTTCACCGAAGGGCTCACAGAACCTTGAGAGGTTGGGTGAAGGCATACCGCCCTCATCTCCGCAAGTGTGATGTCATCCGACGACTAGAGATTTGGCGATTCTATGGCCAAAACCTAAACCTTCCTTTCACTAAACCCTTCTTTGTACCACAGAGAGACAAGGATCGTAAGAATCCTCAAAGGGAATGGAAGGCAAGCCCAAGTTGGATGATGATACACGACGGAGCGAGGAAGAAGCTTTGCTTCTCCCCGGCAGAGATCCTTGGGCCCTCGAAAGCATGATGCATGGGAAGAGACAATCCACTATATCAGGTGGAATCAAAGTGCGAGGAGGGAGGATGAGGATATCCAGCATCCATAGACGCGATTCAGAGGATGAGACCACTGATGAGCCAGAGCAGCAGTCGAATAAACCTCAGATACCGGCCAGGGCTAAGCCCCAGGAAGAGGCCAAACATCGTAGAGAGGTGAAAGGGGAACCATAGCCACCCTTTCAAGAGTACCCGTAAAACAATCTCAAGCTCAAGGGCCTTGTACATGGGCAACGCATTTATCAACTTTAGTTGATGGTGGGCCACCCACAATCCCCATAGATGCATCCTTGGTAGCCGTAGAGGGGGTTACTTACTGCAGGGAGTCGGAGGGATCTCCATGTGGCGGTGGTTGATGGATACACGATGACCTGTTTGGAGATGATCCCTGACCTAGAGGTCAACTTGGCAACTACACCCTGACCGACAAATTTTATGTAGTTGACCTATCGATACTATCGTATCAGTACAGTAACTATATTCATTGGGGAGATTGGGTTCAACTATCGACGTTGACCATGAGCTCAGAGATGCCAGCGGATTCCATTACCAGCCGAGAGGCATGTTCACGTACGCAAGCAAGATTCCAGCAAGAAGAGGATGGAGAAGATTTTTCATTATGGTGATGTGGCTTTCACGCAGCTGGTGAGTGTTGGACTGACTTAAAAGACTCGTGAGGGTAGGGGACCAGCATCATCCAATGCATCAGAGCTTCGGGATGTTATGAGCCAAGATTTACCGATACCACCAAAGGAGACCGCATGCAGGTTTTGGCGCTACGGGATTGAGTTAGAGGCAAAATACATCTGCGATTACTAATCCTTATAGACACCCGAAGAAATTTAAGGACTAAATTGAGAAAGCAATCAAATAATTGCTCGCTATGGGCATATCGTGCACGAGGGAGGTCCTTTTGCATCTTCGGCAGAGTACCGGCATCGGTTAGGGATGGCACATTGTGGATGTGCATCAGTTATAGAGTGCTCAATAAGAAAACGAACAAGAATTGTTACCCCATTCCACGCATAGATGAGCCGATGGATGAGTTACATGGGGCCTCGCAAGAAGATTGATCTACGTCATGTGATACCATCGATCAACATCGTGAGCAGGATATTGAGAAGACAAATTTCTGGATGCTATTTCGACATTTGCCCTGTATCATGCCATGAATCGACCAACGCACCAATTACTTTCCAGTCTTGCATGAACCGTATCTTTAGAGGATAGTTGAGGAAGAAACCTTCTGGTATTCTTCGGACGACATATTGATGTACAACAAGACATGGGATGAGCATTTAGCACACGGGGAAGGTCTGGATATTATGAAGACTCAAATTTATATGCTGCTAAACCGTAAAATGTGAATTTGGTATGAGGGAACTAATGTACTTAGGGCATATCATCAGCGGGCAGGGAGTAGAGGTTCACCGTGAAAGATCAAAGCCATTGTGGATTGGCCAACGCCCAAGAATCTCACCTGAGTCGAGTGGATTTCTGGGTTGCGCAAGCCATTACGCGTTTGTCAAGGGTTTTTCTAGCAAATTGGGAGCACCCCACTACCGCATCTGACAAAGAAGGGTGCTTCTTTCATTGGACAGAGGATCTACAAATTGTGCATTCAACAAATTGAAGGAGGTTATGAGTACATGCCCTGTTCTATCCCTTCCAAACTTCTTTTCTCACTCTTCGCCTTAGAGTGCGACGCATCGTGGGTGGGGATTGGAGCATTATTGATACAGGGGGGCCACACCATTGTGTTTGAGAGCAAGAATCTCAATGAGTCGGAGAGACTCTATCCTATCTACGACAAGGAGATGCTAGTGATCATGCATGCCTTTAAATCCAAACTGTGCAAAGACTGGCTGGTAGCAGTTTGTAGAAGACTGATCATAATGTAGCCTCAAGTATTTCCTTGACCATAATGACCTCAGCGAGAGGCAACAGAGTGGGTCTCAAAGATCGAAGCATTCGACTTTGATATCGAGTATGTCAAAGGAAAAAGGAATGTTGTAGCAGATTCCTTGTCTAGGAGGCCACCAGGTTGTTCGATGATGGATGTTTGTACAGGTTGGAAAGCTCATTTTTTGGTGGAATATTCCAAAACAAATTTGCTTGTGAGGTGATGGACGAAAAAGTGATTGATGATAGATACTGGTTCTTGATGACATCATCTTCTACAAGAACCAATCTACTTGGTTCCGTAATCCACCCAAAGGAAGATCCTAAAGCCCATCACCATGGGCATCGTGTGGATACTTCAAACTTATAGGCGTATCGTGAGAGATTCTCATGCTGGTCTCAAGGATGACGGTCGAACACATACCGGTAGAGTGCACCTTAATTTGGTCACAGAACAAGTCCAAGCAAACACATTCCGTAGAGCTACTACAACCTCTACCCATTCCGAAGCGTAGTAATGGGAGGGCATTTCCATGGATTTCATTATGCGCCTCCTGAGAGTGCTGAAGGACTATATATTTGGTGTGGTGGTCGGCCAGACCGACTAAGTTTGCACATTTCTCTCATTTAATAAATTCATAGACCTAAGGCCATAGGTAGCAAGAGTTGTTCTTCAGTGGAGGTAATATTCCTGGGCTGGCACGGGGTTACCTGTGCAGTAGCCTGATAGAGATGGGTGTTTCATCAACGTTTTTTTGGCAGGAGCTTTCAGATTGACAGGCACGTAGCTAGCCACGGAGTACCGCCTACCACCCACGCATTGCATGAGCGCATGAGATCGTACAACAAATGTGAAGGGTATCTGAGGAACTATGGGGAAACAACAACGACTTGGGTGAGATGGTTACATATATGCGAGTATTGCTACAACACGACTATCTCTACCATATGTTCACTAAGATGTCACCACTGTGGCATTGTATGGATAATGATGTAACCCTCCTTTATAGATATTACCGTAGCTGTATACCCAGCATCCCCGGGGCCAAGGATTGGGTGGAGGAGAGTCAGCGATCCTCCATCAACAAAGGAGAACTTGCAGTCACCATAATCAACAGAAGATATATGCATCGACACATAGTTGAGCGCCAGCTTTGAGGTAGGAGGATTTGGTTTCAAGGACATAAATTTTATGTACCGGCAATCCTCCTTGAAGAGGAGCTGAGCAGAGAAACTGAAGCCAAAATTCTATGGGCCCGCATAAGTCATCAGGAGGGTAGGTGAGGTGGTATACGAGCTAGAGCTACCGAAGGTAGCAAGATTCATAACGCTTTCACGTCTCTTGCCTTAAAAGGCTGTGGGACAACAGGTTAGTATTTCAGAGGAGCTGCCACCCTTGGATGAGGAGGGTCACTTGAACCAGTGCCAGAGGAGGTACTAGAGCAGAGACAGCGCAGATTGAGGAGCATGATCATCAGAGAGTGCTTGGTTAGATGGAGGGTCTTCCCAGGGAGGATGCCACATGGGAGGAGAGCATATTCTACAACACTCAAGATTGATGTTGCTTGAGAACAAGCAACCCCGAAGGAGGACTGTGATGTCCCGTCCCCAAGAGTAGGCAAACAGGGAGTAACTTAGTAGTCTACGGGAACACATAGACTACAGTCAAGCACAAACAAGGAACAAGATGGAGAAATAAGAGGAATTAACTACTAAACGATGAATTAAGCCAAAATACTCAGGAAAAGTCACTTAAGCCTATGTCAACAGAGAATTAGAATGAAAAGGTGTTAAGGGGACTTAATTGACAACAAATCACTTAAGGAGGAAAGGTGCCTAGGTTAAGTGAGGTCAACAAAGAATCACGAAAGATATAAAGGAGGAATTTGACCTAATTCCCATTATGCATTGTTATGATTTGATGTTGAGAGCTCCGTAGGAGGAGGAGAGCCAACCTTTATTGTTTTGTGGATTGAGGAAACCACCACCCCTTGATCGGTTTCGGTGTTAAGAGAAACACCCTAGCCCTTCGGAGATACTATCCAAGTATTTCAATCGTTCATTTCAGTAGAGTATTCGGCAGGGAGGGCGCAACTCACCTGGGTTGAGGGTGCAAGTTATTTGAGGATCAAAGGATCCCAAGAGACCTGTGTCCCGATTGCATATTCATTTTGACCCAGTAGAGATCCATCCAAGGCACTTCCATTGAGCCATTTATCATCGTGATTCTCGATTTTGAATCTTTGCGATCGATCCATCTGTGCCCATTTTGGGCGCAATTATTCCGAACAGACGCTTACGCTGTAATGCGTGTTCCAGAAAGCGATTCGCCAAACCCTTCCACCCATTTCCCCATCATTTACGAGGCGCATCATTTCTTGAGCCAATATATGCCTCGATTTCCTCGACGATGGAATCTTTAAAATATCTAAGAACTAAGGAGGGGGCTTAAACCCCCGTGGGTCCGTGATCCTGCGTCGAGAGGTCGATTCGAAGCTCGACAAAACTACTTCCCAATATGTATATCTGCATGCATCTATTGGCAAAAATTTCGGTGCAATATCTCGACAAAGGTTCTTCGTGATCAGTTTTCCAGCTATGCAAGAAATAATCGATTACTCTAATCGCACATTTTACGATCTATCCGCATGCATCGACTGCCATCTTCTTATGATCACTTCAGTATTTTGTTATTTGATTATATTCCAATACAGATCCATGAGATCCGACCGATTTAGATTCTATTTTTCCCAGTAGGCTATTGTATTTCCATGCTTGAACCGTTATTATTCATGATATTGAGCAGTTGACATTCTATACTCTTGCATGCATCCTTTTATGATTGTTAAACACTAAATATGCAACATGCACATGTAATAACCCATGTGCACCTGCAATAACCAACATGCAACCACAATAACTGAAGAACATCTCACATACACGGCTAAAACGCATCCAAAAACCCCCAGTGTATCAAATCTGCATACTAGAGCATTAGAACAGTAGCGAATATCTTGATCAGCCGGGTCGGGGATATTTCAATTACTAATTATTTAAATTATTAATTTAATTAGTTATTAAACTAATCAATATTTTATTTAATTATCTATTCTAGGTTATCTAACTTTGTTTTATTCAGGGAAGATTGGCGGGAGAATGATAAGGTGAATGGGATGAATGGACATGGGAGTGAGCGACGCAACAATGAATGAAGGATTGGGCAAAATGGATGGAGGGGCAAAGTCATCCGAGGAAACCATTCGATCAAGGAGCTTTCGTCATGAGAGAAACAACAGATAGAAACTGAATAATTAGATTTCCTATAATTTATAGGACCCTAACAGTGTCTAAAGAGATGCAATGTCGATTCAATTTTCCCAACATAAAACACACATATTATAACCTTCAAATTGTCTTCTATGAAGTCTATCCCTCATCAATAAGTAACTTGGACAAGCGGCTTCGCTCCTCTCCCCTATGGTCGAGCGTTCAAACCCCGGGTAGGTTGGCCCATTCTCTGCCCTTGCCAACGCCATTGCCAACACCAATCAACATGCCAATGCCAATCAACAACCATCGAATTAGAAGCTTTCTTTTGATTGTTATCCATAGACAAAGAATCACATTAAGTGGTGCTTGAACCTTCTAGATCCATCAACACGACAATTTTATGGGTAGCTAAAATGAGTCTAGAAACAAACTACAATATCCTAAATGGAATGAGTAATTGTTGTTAATAACTTTGGCTCCCCATTTCAAGGTATCTTCTTCCTCTGATAAGTTGATACTATATTTATAATTGTTGCCATAACATGCTCCCATGCATTCACAAACTCGCTTGAATCTCCAAATCAATGGCCTTTTCCCACACAAATTGATACAAATGGTTGGTTACACCAGTAGATAAATATATTATATAAAGAATCCCATGTGATTCCAAAAAAAGATTAAAGTCTTCTAAAATTTTATACTCTAACACTAGTCCAACCTAAGAATCACCTCACAACAAAATATAGTTTTGATTTCCTACATTCCAAGTTAGATGTTTCCCCATCAATGAGAACCTTGAGTTAGAGCTCATGAAAGTAAGGCCCCCTTCATTCTCTTCCCAAGAATCCGAATCTTGTCTAGGAGTGAGATAGTGCAAATTTATTTTTTAATAATGAGCTCTCACCATATATTAGAACATGTAATCAATGGCCAAATTGATTTAACCGTAAGAGATTGAACAAAGAGAGTTTTATCCTTTAGTCTCCACCCCCTTTTGGGTTGACAAATAGTCTTTCATTTGATAATTGCAATGGAATCCCTTTCTTTTTTCCTTGACCATAGAAAACTTCTAGAAATATTGGAGATATTGTCTAGAATTACATTTGGGGATGATAGCCACTAAACACTAGTAGAATGGAATGGTTTCTATTACACTCTTGAGTAGAATCAATCACCCATGTAATATCCATCTATAACAACATGAGAAAACTTCGTTTTGAATATATTCCACCATCCATGTCAAATCCCTTCTTGAGTGGTCATTTCCTTTAATGAAAAATCTAATGTATTTAAAACTCTTTTCAAAAGCATGGATCTCGTATATCATAAATTTGCTAATAGCAAGTCTCCTTTCCCATGGAATGAGATGATAAGTTAGAGTTGAATTTTTAGTATTTATTTATTTACATCCACGTGGCCAAGCAAAACAATTTTAGGGTGTTATCAAAACAATTTTAGGGTGTTATCAAAAGCTCTAGCTTCCTTAACACTACATGCATAAAAAAAAATGAGGTTGTCATCTATAAATAATATATAATTGATATACAAATCATAAGATATATTGACAACTTTGTTATTTTGGCCTTCCTTTTTCTTATACAATGGCCCATTAAGGCTATATGCAATTAAAAAAAATAGTAAAGCTAATAGAGGACACCCTTGATAAAGTCCCCGAGAAGGTTTAAAAAAAATCTTAAGCATGGCCTTTGATCATGACAACAAAATCAACAACACAGTAACATTTCTCTATCCAACAGATCACATGGAGATGCAGACCCAAACAAATTAAAACAAGTTATGGTTATTGACAACTAACATGGTCAAAAGCCTTAGAGAGGTTAATTTGAAGGTAGAAGGGTTGAATTTTTTTAGATTTGATGGAATGGAGAACCTCTTGGGTTGCTTCAATGGCATTGAGGGTTTGTCAACCATTAAGGAAGCCTAATTGTTCCCTAGAGACATGCTTGGATAGGTTCGATAGGTTTCAACGTATGAGAAATAATCTTGCAAAAGGTATTGCATAAATAGATTGGCCTAAAGTTGTTGAAAGGAGAGGGATGGCTAACTTTGGGGATACAAGCTAAGTAAATGGAATTGAAGATATTCATAATCCTACTAAACGACATTTGTTCATCAATGATGCAAATAAGGTCCTCACCAAGAATATTACAAAAAATCTTTGTAAACTATATTGACCATCCATTAGGCCCGAACAATTTATCTAATTGTATTAAATCCATTACTAGTTATATTTATTCCTTGAGAATCATGATACAAACTTGGTTGTCCTCCTCTATGAACATTTGATTGAAGCCAATTGAGATAGTTATGATGTCTCTAATGATTTCTTTCCTAGGTTCCTTATAGATGGGGGTAAAAAGTTCGCTACTTCATCATATATGCCTATGAAGCTCCTAGTTTTGTTTCCACTTTGATCATTTATTTTCCATATCATGTTGTAGGATTTTTGTTGGATCACTCGTCTATGATTTTTTTTTGGTATTAGAGTCCCCCCTCTCCACCCATTTTCTTGACTTTTTTGGCACCATTTATAACCCCACTAGACCATTACTATTTTCACCTCCTTTTCCAAGACTTCCAACTCCACCATCTTCCCTTCATCACCTTACTAAATGATGAGGGCTTCCATAACAATATAAATTTTGTTCTCGAGGAGAGAGAGGTTTGTCATTGTATTTTTTTAAGTCTCACTGACACAAATTCTAATTAGATTGTTTAAGGATTGTTTCATAGCATTGTGCTCGCTTCTTGGATCACATCCCCTCCAATGATTCTTAACCAAATCTTGAAAGTGAATGTAGAGGAATCATTGGGGATTGCATTTAAAAGGGGTTGGAGGTCTTGCCCCCCCACCCTCAAATTCCAAAACGATGGGATGATAGTCCGAGTCACCCCATTTCATAACTAGATATATGAATTTTTCCATGATCATCTTTAATGGACCAACATGCCACTCTTTTTACAATCACCTCATCCCCTTTCATGTGGTTGGAACATGCAGGTTCCAATAATATCAACTCAATGCCAATTACATTATGCTAAATGTTCAAGTATCTAAAAAATTATGTGTGTTGTTAAAATATTGCTTTAACGTCCCAAATCCAGAAGGAGACAAGGTATAGTTTGAGACCCCACCAATAATGGTATTATCTGAGGTAAAAAGAGTTTCCCAAGAGAGGGCATCCCACTGTTCTTTCTTCCCAACTAAAGGACCATAAATATTTATAGTACCCACTATTTATTTAGAAATCTGGAGAGAAGGGAAACAAAGATTGCAAATAGGGTTGTTACCTCTGTGCATAATCCACTCGAATGACCATTGCAACTGTGCACACATAACTCCTAACCATGCAATGTCCTTTGTAATTTTTAGGCATATCTCTTCTTCCATCGTTATCCCTTGAAGTGGAATTATGTTGGATTTAACTTGGCAATGAATTTCTTGCAAAATCTTTTTTATGAGAGTCTCAGTTGCCTGATATTGTAGGATATCAACTTAATTTCTTGAACCATTTAGGGGCTTTGGCTACTCCAAGGCCCTTGAGAATCATCAATTGATTGCCTTACCTACCTATACCTCTATCTCCTCATGTTTGATAGCCTTAGATATATCGTGTTGCCTTCCGACTCCTGTTTTTGACAAGTCCACCTAGATAGATTCTAAACCCCCACAATTACAAGAGTTATCTACTTGCTTGATTCACCTCTAGTTACATAGCTTGGGAGTTATTTCATTTGAATATGGGAAGGAATAGTGTCCAAATTTTTAGAGTGTTGGATTTTGTGAGTTGTTGATTTTGATCGTGAATAAGAGTAACATGTTGAGGAGTCAAATGAAGGCTAGAGTTCCTTGCTTAAGGAACATGTGGGGGTTGGGTATTTTCCTTTTTACCCTCCTCTGTGACTTCAATTTAAATAATGTCTCTTTTAATTGGTTCAACAACTCACCCACTTTATGTTGGGTTTGTTAGAGTTCATCTTACAAATTGATATTACCTTTAGGATGAATAAATAGAGCCCTACGAAGTTCTTGTATCCTTTAATTTCCTCTTTCCTGGACTTTGAGGGAGCAATTGGCAAGTGCATAACCCTATTGGTTTGATCCAAGTTCTTCTCAAGGTAAGATATTTCGACATGGGCATGTGATATGTAGTATGTACATGTAAATAGTACATTTTGACAATTCAAAATATGTGAGAACTCTTTATCTCCCACAACAATACTAATACCTTATGAAAGACTCTTAATGAGGTAAATTTCAACACAATTTTTTTCCACCACTTTATTGGAAAGAGTTCCTAATAACACCATTTGTTTTTAGAAAGCCCCTTAGATTGTCATCCACAACTTAAAAGTCCCCTTCCAAAACTCCATGGGGAAGAATGGAAGTTTGACCCACAAAAGTTTCCTAGATACCCTTTCTTTAATTGGGTTGAAGCATGATGACCATTTAGACAGAGCTGAAGCAAAGTTACGCTACAACTAGGGACCACCTCTCCATCCTATCATTCTCACTATTGAACAAAAAATTCTTAAATAAGAGAAATGTGGCAACGGATTTTCAATGATGCCCTACTTTATCATTCTCATGATGATGGTTCTTTAATCCTTTCAACCAACACTACCCTATTAGTCCCACCTCCCTTTCAACTAGTCACATTCACATTTACATCTCTTTCACATGATTTTGACACTACTAAATGCGACCAAGGACAAGATTTTTGCTCACAATTGTTCCACTAGCTTGATGACAAGCTCCTGTTTCCATAAAACAGAAATAACACAAGCTCCTTCTTTCCTTTTCTTACATGCCCATCCCTTAATCCACTTTACCATTCCCTTTCACCCACATCGAGAGTATATATATATAATTTTTTATTTTTAATTTCCAAGGAAAACCTTGTTAGAAGACCCAATGGATGCTTCCCCACATTTGTAAATTCGCCATCATAGACTAGTATGTCTCACCCACGGGGATTCAAACTGAGCACCTACTGGCACAAAACTAGCCAAATGCCCAACAACATTAGTGTAAATAGCTTGGGCTAACCCCTTGTCTTCCCAAAGTAAAATATTGTGGGATCCCCCCCTTCTCCCCTCAATATCTAAATGGAGGGCAATTCAATTGCTAGTGATTAGTAACCTCGAGGACTTGATCGGATTTGAACCAATGGTGACCTCCTCATTGACAACATACCTTGGGTGAATCGTTCAATTGATCGAGTTAATCCTTGGGGTACACACACACACACGCACGCGCGCGCGCACACACACACACACACACACTACAGGGAAATCAACAAGTAAGCATCACGAGCCTCATCGGCTAACACTGTAACATTCAAATGAGCTACTAATGTAAATGCCCCATCCTCATAGAAAGGGTACAAGAAACGAGGATTTGGAGGTGGATAGCGTGTCGTCCCAAGGCCTCACTTGGAATCAAACAACCAACCTTTCATTGACAAAAACCTACTAAAGTCATATTCGTCGACTCGCTAAGGTCTAAAGAATTATGAAGACTGAGGGTAAACTTTAATCCACTCATGTGTGCATGACTCACAAGATCATTAATAAAATCTTGTTAAATGCAACTACACATGTGATCACTATCTAAAGGTGATCAATAACTCCACATGTTCAATCACTACCTCAAATTGATTTCATCACTACAATCAAAATTCTCATATGAAATTGAACCTTTCCCTATGCTAATTATACCCGAAGGAAAATCATACAAACGAGCATTTCAGCGGAGTGTACTTACCCTCACCATCCCTCTCGTGCTTTGTAATAAATAAAATACTTCGTTTATGTTTTAATGTTAATTAAACGTATGGAATTCCTACTGCTTTACGATCTATAGGAAACGTGTCAAAGTGCAAGCAATAAACGCTGAAATTGTCCAAATTTTTAATATTAGACTTCTCACTTAAATGATACTGCGCGACGTTTGAGCTATTTTCAAGCGGCAGCTTTAAGGCTCGAGTCATTGGACAAGGGTTGCAACCAGAAGAATCAGCGGCAACGCCGGCAATGGCGTTACGGATATTCATATTACTTATTATCATGATGATGGTTATTACAGTTACAGCAAACATGATGGCGATGGAGGACGATGGCAAGGGCAAAGGTAAGGGCAAGGTCAAGGAGGAGGATGAGGAGGCAACAATGGTAAAAGAATGCGGAGGAATCGCATCGGAGGAGGAATGCGTCGTCGCCGCAGCTTCAGCAGCATCATCCTTATCCTCGAGTAGAAGAAGGAGGAGGAGGCAAAGTATTAGTAGTTGCGAGTGGTGCAAGAGCGAACATATTGACGATGCATGTTTCAGCAGTTCAGAAGCTTGGAAATTGCCTCCCCAGGTTTTTGTTTGCACCAAACGCTCCTCCTCATTACTGCTTTG
>SNQJ01S0066246.1:0-13082 GCA_010110895.2 Picea sitchensis | reverse complement strand
AGTTTCAGAGCTGCAGTTGGAGAAGAGAGAGAGAGAGAGGCACATCTTTGGGAGAGGACATTCTATACTTGTTTGAGTTATCTCTTGGCATTGTATTGGCTATCTATAATAAGGAAGTTTTGCTGGGTTTTCTTCCCCTAGAGGGTTTCCCAGGATAAATGATGTGTCTCTTGTGATTGTGTATTTCTCAGTGATCTTGTCTTATGTTGCTGTTATCTATTGAAATGCAAAGAACTATAATAATGGCTTAAACATTAACAATACCAAGACTTGAAAGCTGATTATGATCTCCTCCTTCCTTTGTTGGAACTTGGAAGAGACACAAATCCATCCAGGAATTGCGACATCTCAATCAGGGCCTTGTACAAAAGTAAGTGAATTGCAAATTTTGGCTTCTTTTGCTTTTGAGAAGTTTGATTATATTTTTGACAATTGAACGTGTTGTCTCAATAAGCTTGAATAAACTTGTTGTCTTGAGTTTAAAAAACTATTGGATGAATCAAAGGAGAAGGAAGAGGTGCTTGACACCTTGCAAAAAGATAATCAGTCTTCTTTTGATGTCACCTCTCATGCATTGCTGGCTATTCATGAGCAGTCTTCTCTTGAGTTCAAGAAGCATATTGGAGGCATTCATTATATAGGTCTTGGACCTGGTAAATAGAGACATGGTATTATTACTCTAATTGTACTTGAGTTGAGACTAGTACGACAAGACCTTGGATATTTCGAGACTTTATCATGAGATGCAAGACACCTTGATTCCTTTGCAAATATTATTTCACAAGATCTAGATCTTGCATTATTTGCTTCATCTACCACTATTTTGGAGGAACCAAATCTTGCACCATCTTCCCATTCATTTATTGATGATATGCAAGAGCTTGAGTCTGACTCTTGAGTCTTCAGGCAATTCTTCCACTATTGAGTCGTAGGAGTCATATCTCGCACCTTATGTTAAGTCAACAACAACTTTTTTTTCCATCCACTTCTCAACTATATCGACACCCTAATCATTATGATCGGAGGCATTCTTGTTGTCCATCCAAGTATCGAAAGTCTTATTGGTATGCTAGTAGTGCTTCTTACAAATCTATAGTGAAGAGGCGTAAAAGGCAAAAACTTGGATCAATATCGACCACTAGGGCCTATTGTGGTTGGATTAACGATTGGTCATGGCGGCATTTGAGCACTTGCTTGAGGAAATTTTATTGATTTTTGTTGTCCAATGTCCACCAATACAACGTTCATTTCTCATATTAATTGATTGATCATTATGCAGACTATTCTCTTGACAATTTATGATGGCAACCTCTTTTGCTTCTTTTGTGCATGTGCATTTTATGATGAGAAGGCCAGCTTGGTGCTTGTTATTTGGAGCGTTTGTTGAGTTTTGACTGTCTTGCCCTAAAAGATGTGTGGTCAACACTCATTGATTGAAGCATTCTTGTTGATGTTGGACACTTGACCTTCGTTAGATCACTCAACTTAAATATGATTCTTGGTTTGCGTGATTGATAACTCTTGTTGATCTTGACACTCTTGCCTTAATAACATCCTTGTTAGATCACTCTAACCTCTAGGATGCCCTTTGTCTATAGTAAACCTTGATAGATAAATATAGAAACCCTTAAGCTTGAGAATAACCAAAATAATTCCACACAATAATAGACACAAGAATATAGAGAGAACCTTTAAGGTATGGTAACACCATCAATTACTCCTTATGGAAGAAATCACTCCACAAGTCATGCTCGCTACTACAATATAGTACCCAACATGTCTCATGTGTATTTTTACTTTCTCATGAGTATTACTCGGGGTCTATGCTAGCTACCCCTTATTATTATTTTATTTTCTCTAACTACATAGTGGGCCTGTTCCATGATTATGGTTACATTACATTCATTATCCCCTTTTGTACCTCCCTAGGAAGCCCATATTATCCTCCCTAGGTACATTACAGTGCATACCCCTTCGCATGTTTTGTCCTTGAAACATGGGTGGAAACCATATAATATGATCTTCTAAGCAATGTAGTTAATTGGTACTAAACACAAGCATCCATCCATCCTAGTGAAATGTGGACATGGGTTCTAATTGCGACTTTGCCACATTTATCTTGATTCTGGTTGTTCATTTGGTTCCTTGTTGTTGCTATGCTACTCTGATATCTCCATTCATTGCTTTTAGTCCTTCATGTACCTCTATATTGGGTGCCTTTCTGGTTCCATATTGGTCCATAGTTTGTTGATGCTCACAACCTTACCTCGATGACTGTTGTTTCTCAAGGTGGTGTGGGTGGCAATATACATTAACCTTAGCTATTGGTTCTTTTTTTGACTCTTCAACCTGTGGTTCCTTGATGCATACGACTTTGTAGATTCTTCTTCATATTCAACTTCGAACTATTCATACAATGTGTCTGTAGGTATTGTAATGAGTTTCTCTGAAATCACTACTTCATGTGCCACTTGGTGGGGCCCTTCTTGTTTAGTAAGAAAAATATCTTGTAGTGTAATTTTCTTTTTCTTGAACCAAAACTTCATAAACTTCTTTTGCACATTAATATTAATTGTACTAACTGAGTCCATCCAAGAATATCCAAGAATAATATCCACATAATCCATATCTATAACATGAAAAAGATAATGCAAAATATATATATCCATAGTAATCTTCAAAGCTTGAAAAGTTTGAGCATTATCACCCTCAACTTGTGTGCTTCTATTATGCTTTGCTGGGACTTGCAATCTTTTAGCCAAGTTAACATTGATGAAATTACACTTGCTACTAGGGTTGATAGAAATAGTTACCTTCTCTTATTGAAGACATCCATGCACTTGTAGTAGGAAGTTGTCACTTGAAAATAGACCCTTACAACTCCCTTGATCTTTCTTCTCAGTATGAGACCACAAGTCTAAACATGCTTGTTCACATGCTTCATCTAAAAGTGCCTTCATCTTTTTAGTGTCAAGTGACTCCCACCATATGGTAGCATCATCCTCTAGATATAAGTATAAACGTCTCCAACAAGCGGGAAAGTTTGGCTTCCACCAATTTATATATCCTTGGGTAGGATATAAGGCTTATGTTTGTAATAAATGACTCCCACCATATGGTAGCATCATCCTCTAGATATAAGTATAAATGTCTCCAACAAGTGGGAATGTTTGGCTTCCACCAATTTATATATCCTTGGGTAGGATATAAGGCTTAGGTTTGTAATAAAGTCACTTTATGACTTTAGGTTATAGTTTATGCTTTTGTTCACTTTTTGTGTAGAGCGGTCTATCCCACATTCATTAGTAGAAATGACTTTCTCAATGTGCAATCATATGTAAGGAGGTGAACTCCATTGTAACAGAGGCACAACTTATTGATTGATAATATTGTATTGCGTTATTGTGAGTATCTTTCTTTGAGTTTAGTTATGTGACTCAACCCTATCTAGGATTTCATCATTTAGTGATCTAGCTCATTTTGTAATATGGTATTAGAGAAAGGAAGAGTCTAGGAGTTTGAAGCCGTCAAGAGTCTTAGGCCTTCGAAAGATAAGGTTTCCTCTCTTTTGACTTCAATAGTCCGAGAGTCATGCCTATGCGATGGTTCGAGGGATCGCCATCACGACACAAGTATGATTTTAGTTCTCTTAGCTGAAGAAAAGGGAACCATTGTAGCTGATATAAAAGGTGATACTCAACCTAAGATTGCATTATACTCAAGATTTAAATGTAGTAGATCAATTAAAGACAAAGTGAAGATGGAATGTCAGTATTGCAATATAATGGGTCACATAGCTTGGAACTGTGGATTTTGAGCAAATGATGTTCTCAAGGGAAAGCTCGAAGACAAACTACATGTAGTGAATGTAGCCTTTGTTGAAGATCCATTGAATGTTGACAATGGTGATGACCTTACTGAAGAAAGGGCATTTTACACATTTTAAGAATCCCACACCTTGAAAACAAAATGAGAGCTAATGTAGATAAAGCTCAACATGTATGGCTGCTTAGATAGTGAGGGAGTTTGTGAATCTTGGGAATTATACATTTACAAGGTTCATGAGACAACTCAATGGAGCACTGTCGATGTAGCTCAACATGGATGGTTGTCCAATAATTTAGGGGATTCATAATTCGGGAGTTTGGGGAGGTGGAATTAAGAGACTCGGGAAAACATCTTGAGAGCTACACCTTTATGAGGGTTACAAGTCAGCTCTATGGAGCTCTACTTGGTCCAAGAACTGTTTTCAACGAAGAAGCTTTTGAAGCATGTTTGGTTATAATGTTTAATTTTTCAATCAACATGGTTTATCTTTAGTTAGTATGTTTTGCTTTTAGTACTGTAAGCCTTAAGAGGGGGTGTTAGGATATAACGCTTACATTTGTAATAAAGGCATTTTATGACTTTAGGTTATAATTTATGCTTTTGTTCACTCTTTGTGTAGAGAGGTTTAATCCACATTCATAAGTGGAGATAGCTTGCCCAGTTGGCAATCATATATAAGGAGGTGAACTCCATTGTAACAAAGGCATCGATTATTCGTTGATAATAGCATATTGTGTTATTGTGAGTATCTTCCTTTGGGCTTAGTTATGCGACTCACCCCTATTTAGGTTTTCACCAATTAGTGATCTAACTCATTTTGTAATATTATTCAATACTCAAAGCATTAGATTTTCTTGTAAAAAATATCTTGCTTGGAAGAAAATCCACAATCAAAACTAGGGTTTTTAATAAATAACTTACTTTCCACTGGGGCTCCTTTGTGCTGTTAGGGTTTTAGGCAACGAATCTGAAATGATCACAAATCCCTAAATATGAATCATAACCTCTATTATGACCACAATTATGAAATGCCACGACCACTTTGCATCTGTTGGTACTAGTTTGGCGGAAATTTGGGTACTTTGTCAAAAGATACATGCTCTGCAATCTGCACGACCATTACTTTTGAAACCCTAAAATAGTTGATTTTATATCAACGATCTCTTCACTTTTCAGACTTTGATTTGGAAGATTTTTTTTGAACTTGGGGTATTTTTTTGAGAGGAACTCAAATCCGCAACTAGTTTCTTTAGATTATGCACAATTTTTTTTATAAATGGATCTAAATGTTACCATCCTATCTTTTTCTTTGAAAATTCGGAAAAAAAAAAGAATAAGAAAAAAAAGAAAGAAAAAAATCTTCCACTTGTTTCCCAAGAAAGAGCTTTGATACCACTTGTAGTAAACCTTGATAGATAAAGATAGAAACCTGCAGGCTTGAGAATAACAAAAAATACATCCACACAATAATATACACATGAATATAGATAAGATAAGATAAGATAAATGTATTAATGTTCAAGAGAGAACCCTCAAAGTGAGGTAACAACATCAATTATTTTGATCAGAGGGTTCTTTCGGATTCATCGCATAGGTTTTATGATTTTATGANGAAAGAACCCTCTGATCAAAACAATGGTCGCAAAAGTCTTAGAACAGAGAAACATGAATTATTCCTTATGGAAGGAATCACTCCACAAGCCATACTTGCTACGATTCAATACTTAACATGTTTTAATACAATGATACTCATGTGTATTTATACTTTTTCACGAGTATTCCTTGTGGTCTACACCAACTACCTCTTATTAGTATATTATTTTCTTTAACTACATAGTGGGCCTATTCCATGATTATGGCCACATTACATTCGTTATCCCCCTTGGGTACCTCCCTAGGTATATTACATTGTCATCTTCTATGTCTTTTTTGGACACTGTTCATTGGCAACATTGTGGATTTGAATTCCCATTCTTGATCTCTTGCGCTATTCTCAATATGAAAATCTTTGTTTTCTCTATCGATTTTGAAGAGGTTTTTGTGAATAATTTTTAGGTTTCGTAGAGGCTACAGTTCGAAAGTAGGAATCTTCATTTAAACACATATTGGCTTCATCGTTTCTGAAGAGGATCATGTGAAGGTGTTTTAGACACTGGAGGTAAGGATTGATATCCTCACTAGAATTGAAAACAATTTCTTCTTCTTTAGATTCAGCGAGAGGACTCTTATTCAGATATTGTAGAAACCATTTTGGGTTGTTCATGTTGTTGATGTTACGCTCGCTACGGGAGGTATTAACCTCCACGTGTAACCTTTGATGAGACTAGAATATTTCGGGAAGCTAGAGAAACCCTAAACGGTTGAATAAGAACCCTAGAAGACAAGTCGGCTCAAGAGAATATTTAATATTAAGTTTTTAGCCTCTAGGAAAGAGAAGTTGGCCCAGTTAGTTGACTTGGAGCACTATAAATGGGTGCTTGAGCTCATTTAGTCTCACTCTTACTCACAACCTCATAAGGACTAGTGATGCGCATGACTGGAGGAGAGCTGCAGCTGTTGCAGTAGTGACTTGGTCTTTGGCTTATGGTTTGGTCTCTCTGCTTGGTGCGCTAGCTTTGGAGAGAGGTACGCTACTTTCGTTGGCTATTGGTTCTAGTGATTACTTTCGAAATTATTCTATCTGTCAAGGTTAAGGTGATCGGGGGTGGCCTTGTGCCTATGGATGGGTGACAATATAGTGAGTGATATTGTCTATGGTGAAAACGAGCACACCTATTATTTTAACAGGTTATGGGCCCACACCATCTTCAGACAGTCTAACCACTGGAAGGTAGATCGCGAGATTACTTGTCAAGCTCGTTGTAGCACCAGTTGCAGTTGCAGTTAGAGTTTTGTTGCAGCAACAAAACCCTAACCCTCTTGTTAAGGCACCTTGTGAAGCGCTTGACCTAATTCCTTGATATCCTAGTGCGCCTTAGCCTAGTGCACCTCCTGGTACCCTCAGCTAGCCAAGGCATCAAGGTTGAGTTTTTGGTCAAAGTCAAAGGTTGACCAAGTCAAAGTCAAAGTCAACACATCCATGGCTTACTCTATGAAGTCAGAAAACAAGTTAGAAGGGGCTTCAAACTTTAGAGCATGGAAGACAAGGATTGACCTCATCCTTGCCAAGAATAAAGTTCTAGATATCGTAAAAGGCAAGATCGTAGAACCACAGTCTGAAGCAAGAAAATAAAATGAACCTCAAAACGTTGCAGCAATGGAGAAGTTCAAGGACAATGACATCAATGCCATGAGTATCATTGTGGACTCTGTAAAGGATCACTTGATACCCTACATATCAAATCTTGACTCATCCAAGAAGATGTATGATGCGTTAACTAACCTCTTTGCAGTCAGAAATATTGGACAAGTGACGAGTCTGAAGAATGAGCTTCGTGACACAAAGATGACTAAGGATGATACTGTAGCCTCATACTTTGTAAGGATTTCTCAGTTGAGAGATCAACTACAAGCCATTGAAGAAGTTATTCCAGAAAAGGAAATTGTGAATATTGCAATTAATGGTCTCTCTAGATCATGGGATGCATTTGCTGCAAGTATGAACACAAGGAAGGAGTTTCCAACGCTTGAAGAACTTTAGACCTGTTGCTCACAAGAAGAGACGAGGATAAACTCAAAAGGAAGATCTCAAGAGGAAGAGGATGATCAAGCCTATGTAACAAAGTTCAAAAGACATGAAGGTAAGAAAAGTTTTGATTCAAGAAAGAAATTCAATCATAAGAGAGATATGTCAAAAGTACAATGTTATGGATGCCATGAATATGGCCACTACAAAAGGGATTGCCCTAAACTAACAAAGAAGAGAAAGGAAGAACACCATGCGTCAGTTGCTAATGATGAAGTACCTTCAAAGAAAGCCAAGCATGAAGAAACAAATTTCTTCTACTAATCAGTTCTTGAAGGACCTCTAGAAGACACCATGTGGAACTTGGGGACAACAACCCTTATGCAGTCAAAGGATTGGGAAAAGCTTCTATCAAAATGGAATCAGGTAACAATGTTCATCTTAACAATGTTTTATATGTTCCTGGTTTGAAAAAGAATTTAGTATCTATTTCTTGCTTGGAAGACAAAGGAGATAGAATAGCCTTTGTCGATGGAAAAGTTCTTGTATGGTCTAAAGATTCAAAAATAGAAGATGCTAGAGTTATTGAGTTTCGTGAAGGAAGATTGTATAAACTTCTAGGTCAGAATGCTCAAGCCCTTGTACATGATGAACTCAATCCTAGTAAGTTATGGTATAGAAGGTATGCCCACCTTCATTATTAAGCATTGCCATCTCTGAAACAGATGGTTGTAGGCATACCAGAACTACAATCAGTACACAAAGATGTTTACAGAAGAAGTGCACTTGGGAAGGATGTTAAGAAGCCATTCCCAAGCAGTGAGAATAGATCCAAGGAGATCTTGAATCTGATACACTTAGATGAATGTGGTCCTATGCCAGTGAAATCTCTAGTAGGCTCTCTTCACTATGAGACGTTCATAGATGACTTCTCAAGAAAGACCTAGATGTATTTGTTAAAGACGAAAGATGAAGTATTTAGCAAATTCCAAGAATTAAAAACTAAAGCAGAAAAACCTAACAGACAAGAAAGAATGTAAGGAAGCTATGATGGAAGAATATCAATCCATCATGATGTATGGGAAATTGTGCCTAGACCTGAAGGAAAGTCTATAAAGTATCAATAAATACAAGGCGAGATTCGTGGTTAGAAGGTTCTCCTAGCAGGAGGGAGAAGAGTGCGATAAGATGTTTGCTCTAGTTGCCAGATGTACCTCTATATCTCTTGCAACATCCATGGGTTGGAGTTTACATTAGATGGATGTAAAGACTATTTTTCTCCATGAAGTAATTAAGGAAGAAGTATACATAGAGCAACCTCAAGGTGTTAAGGTGCAAAGCCTCTCGTTATTCCGTGTAAGAAGGAGCTAGCCTCTGGATTCGAGATGAAGGATCTTGGTCTTATGCATTACTATTTGGGACTAGAAGTATGGCAGAAGCGTGGTGAAATCTTCCTAGGGCAAGGGAAGTATGTTGTAAAGATCCTTCAGAAGTTTGGGATGATGGATTGCAAATCCATGGCAATTCCCATGGTGACTGATATGAGGAAGTTGAGAGGCTTTGATTTTGATCTAGTAGACTCGTCCCTGTACCGACAATTGATTGGCTCATTGATGTATTTGCTGTGAACACGTTGAGCCAGTTCCAGGTGGAACCTAGACATGAGCATTGGATAACTGCAAAGCATATTTTGAGATATCTTCGTGGGACGCTAAACTATGGTTTGAGATATGCCTCAAACAATGATGTACAACTGCACATATTTAGTGATTCAGATTGGGCAGGGAGTGCAGATGAAAGAAAGAGTACTTCTAGTATGTGTTTTAGTTTGGGATCTGCTATGATATCATGGGCTAGCAGGAAACATAAATCTGTTGCATTCAACACTGCAGAAGCAGAGCATACTACAGTTTGTGATGCTTGTACATAAGCAGTATGGCTCCGTAAACTGGTTTCTGTACTATTTAATTAGGTGTTGGATTCGACTGTGATATATTGTGATAATCATAGCTGTGTGAAGCTTTCAGGGAACCCAGTGTTCCAAGACAGGTCGAAGCACATTGAGATCAAGTACTACTTTCTATGTGATAAAGTCCAGAGGGGAGAAGTGATTCTTCGGTATATCTCTATTGATGAGCAGACAACTAATATTTTGACGTAGCCTCTGTCCAAGATAAAATTTGTATACTTAAGGGACAAGCTGAGACTTGTGGAGATTGCTCCCTTGGTTGAGAGGGATGAGATGATTTCCTCGGTTGGGAGGGAGTGCTGATATGTGGCATCATGGACTGTCAGTGAGTTGCAGATATGTATCATGCTAGTACAACTTAGAGATGGTCATACAACTTAGAGATGATGCTTGCATCATGCTAGTTATGATCATGCTAGTGCAACTTAGATATGATACATATGGTTGGAGTTGTGGATGATACAGTGACCTGAGGTGCATCGTGCTAGTACAACTTAGAGGTGGACATACAACTTAGATATGATGTATTGACATCATGCTAGATATGTTCATGCTAGTACAACTTAGAGACGATGCTTATGAGTCGCATCATGCTAGATATGGCCATGCTAGTACAACTTAGAGGTGGACATATAGCTTAGATATGATGTATTGACATCGTGCTAGATATGTTCATGCTAGTACAACTTAGAGACGGCCATACAACTTAGAGGTGATGCAGATGGCTCGTGTCATGATAGATATGATCATGCTAGTACAACTTAGATATGGCATAAAACTTAGATATGATGCATTGGCGTCGTGCTAGATATGATCATGCTAGTAGAACTTAGAGATGATCATACAACTTAGAGGTGATACAGACATGCACTGATTTACATCATGCGAATACATCTTAGATATGACATACAACTTAGATATAATGCACCTGCATCATGCTAGTACAACTTAGAGATGATGTAGATGATACTCCAGATCATGCCAATACAACTTAGATATGATGCATTCGCATCATGCTAGTACGACTTAGAAGTGATGCAGCTAATGACATTGTTGATGCAGGATGATATCAAATGATATGATTTGATTGTTGTGGAGAATGTATGTCTTTGGAAAGTAGCTGTATGCTACTGTGGTGGATGTGCTCCACTGGTAGTGACTGTGTGTCACTGGTTGGTAGCTGTGTGCTACTAGGAGTGATTGTGTACCACTGGACAATAGTTGTGTACTACTATGGATAGACATAGTTGTGTTCTATTGGATGGCATTGTAACAACTGTATGCTACTATCTGATTGACATGGAGAATACCACTAGTGTTGGAGATGATTGCCAGCTAGTGATGATGTTGCTCGTGGTTTGATTTGTGTGATCATGAGATAGCCTGTGTGGCTATGATGATGCTACCAACAAAATGGTTTGTTTGTGCTCAAGACCATTACCGTTAATACCTCCCTACCTAGGAGGGAGTGTTGATGTTACGGTAGCTGCAGGAGGTATTAACCTCCACGTGTAACCTTTGACGAGACTAGAATATTCTGGGAAGCTAGAGAAACCCTAAAGGGTTGAATAACAACCCTAGAAGACCAGTTGGCTCAAGAGAATATTTAATATTAAGTTATTAGCCTGCAGGAAAGAGAAGTCAGCTCAGTTAGTTGACTTCGAGCACTATAAATAGAGGGCGCTTGAGCTCATTTAGTCTCACACTCACTCACAACCTCATAACGATTAGTGATGCGCATGACTGGAGGAGAGCTGTAGCTGTTGCAGTAGTGACTTGGTCTTTGAATTATGGTTTGGTCTCTCTGTTTGGTGCGCTAGCTTTGGAGAGAGGTACGCTACTTTGGTTGGCTATTGGTTCTAGTGTGATTGCTTTCAAAATTATTCTATCTGTCAAGGTTAAGGTGCTCGGGGGTGGCCTTTGTGCCTATGGATGGGTGACAATATAGTGATATTGTCTATGGTGAAAACGAGCACACCTATTACTTTAACACATGTTCCACTGAGGTTATTGAGTTGTAGTCTCAAGCAAAATTATGTGCCTTAATGCTTGGACTAGTAAAGGTGCAATTTTCTGCAATATGCTGCCATATGCCACAAAGGTAGTATTTTGTTGTTTGTCATCCATTCGACAATGAGACATTATTATTTTATGTTGCACTAGAAACTATGTTGTTACTTTCTTCCTAGTCACCACCCAAAACCATCTAAGTTATCATCATGGTTGCTTGTAGCATAGGTTGAACCATCTGTTGAGATTTGTGTACCTTGGGAAGTGGTCCCCTTGTGTTTGTGAGCTTCTAAACACAAGTGGGAAGTACTATGTACTTTGTGCCTTGTACTTTATGTCTAATTTCACTTTGACTTAGGAGATTTAAGTCAAAAGCGAAATTTGGTCATTTTAGCCTAAATGACTATTAATTCACTTTGTGGGTGAATTAGGAGACATAAAGGGAACGTAACCCAAAGTGGGTTTTTGAGTGAGATTATTATGGGATGATCTCAACCTTAGATTGGAGATGAGATGGGATGATCTCATCCATCCAATATTTAGGTTTCCTTATGGAGGTTCAAGAGGGGCGCAAAGGGAAAAGGGCTAAGAGGAGCTCATTCACTCTTATGTTCACTTGGAGAGTTTGAGAGAGAGCATTGAGGAGAGGATGGTGGCTATGGTTGAGGAAAGCTTGGGCGCCCCCTTTCATGGAGGTAGCCAGGAGGCTTAGACCCTCATTTATTTGTGGGAGTTGTTCTTGCTTGGAGGAGGGCGCACTTGAGGAGGAGGGTGCACTTATAGTAGGGAGGTCTTGCAGTGGTCAGATTGCTTTGAGGACAGGTTCAGTGGAGAGGTAGCTCACATATTCAGAGTTGTGTGCAAGGGTTTGTCCATCAGAGCATCCAACAACAAGGGTGCTTCATTTCAGTGGATTGGGCAACTTGTGAGGAGGGCGCACCATGCTAGGGCTCATCTCTACCTCTTGGACTTGTGTTGCAGCTTGAGTCAAGATACTATTGTATCAAGTTCATTTGTTTCATGCACTTGTTGTATTCCACCTTCTATTCTACACATTTATACACTTATATCCCAAACTAGTTTTCCCCGGGGGGTTTTATCCAGGGTCATGTTGACCAAAAATACCTGTGTTCATTTTCATGTATGCTAGTGTTTAGAACAACATTATTTCAGCAGTAAAGATCTGTAGGTGTGTTACATATTTTCTGGTATGCATGTGCTAACCTCTTGGTGACAAAAACTACATGCTAGAGCACCTAAAAGGCCTATGTAACCGTAACGAAACAACTATGAAGTTCCAAAACAGTTTGCTGTTAAAACAACAACAAACCCTTGTTTGACAGTTGAAACTTAGAGCCAACTTGAGGTCAAAAACAGACCTAGTTGGCAGCTTGTTAGGACCTGGAAAATCTTCATGGTATCAGATCTTGGTGGCTGATTTTTGCTGAGTTTTGGACAACATTTTGTGGACAGTCCTAGACATCTTTTGGGCAGATTTTGTGGACAGCCATTGACAGAGTTTAGTGGCAGCTTGTTGGCAGAATTTTTGTGGAGAGTTGTAGGATAGTTGGTGGACATTTGATCAACCTCTTTTCACACCTACTTGCTAGGAGTGAGGTTGATCTTTCACGACCTCTTTTCACACCTATA
>SNQJ01S0066245.1:35185-51496 GCA_010110895.2 Picea sitchensis | reverse complement strand
ATAATCTCTATCGTTAGATCTGCGACCTTATAATGAACGGTCCAGATTTACAATGAAATTACAATATACATTTACAAGGCAATTTTTCCTTTGGGGGCTTCACCCCTGAACCCCCGTTGGGGGCCCGCTTTCCCCCAAACCCCCCAGCCGGGGGGATAGCCCCCCCAGACCATGCAAAGGGGGTACCCCCCCTCTGCACTCCCCCACGTGGAAGTGTGTACATACTTCTGGGGTGTAAATACTTCATGGGGTATAAACACGGTTGAAAGTAAAAGACCTCTGAATCAGGAAGATAATCAGGCTCCACAACCAACAATATAGATATGCTATGTTGAATATGGGTGATATGCCCACACCATCTGGTAATTCTATCTCATAAGCATTTGCCTCAAAATTTCGTAAAATTTTACACGACCCTATCTTCTTCATATTTAGTTTATTATATGTTCCCCTTGAGAACCTTTCTTTTCTTATTTGTTCTAAGACTAAATCTCCCACTTCAAACTGAAGGTCTCTTCTGTAATGATATTCTTTGTGCTTGTATTCTTGGTTAGAATATTTCAACCGCTCTTTAATCTTATTGTGGATCTCTTACATCTCTGTTGAAACATCTTCTTCTCCATCACTTATGAACTCATTCTGCTCTAAGTATCTCAACTCAGATACTCCTCTTGGATGCATTTTGTACATTATCTAGAATGGGCTTTGTCCTGTACTCCTTTTAGGTGAGTCATTATATGCAAATTCTGCTTGCATCATAATCTGATCCCACTGGCTATGATGTTCAACAATTAAACTCCTCAACAAAGCTCCTAAACTCCGATTTACTACCTCAGTCTATCCATCCATATGAGGGTGATATGTTGAGATAAAATATTAGTTCATCCCCATTTTTTTTAATAGTGTCCTCCAGAAATGACCAACAAATTTGGTATCTCCATCCAAAACAATACTCTTGGGTAAACCATGAAGTCGAACAACTTCTTTGAAAAATAGATTTGCAATGTGTGTTGCATCACTGGTTTTCTGACATGGAATGGAATGTGCCATTTTTGAGAATATGTCGACTACGACGAATATGGAATCACAACCTTTATGTGTCCTTGATATTTCTAACACAAAATCCATGCTTACCGTGTCCCATGGCCTCTCTAGTATCGACAATGGTTGATACTATCCTGTATTCTATTGTTTACCTTTTGCATGCTGGAAAATCTTACATTTGTTGACAAATTTCTTGACATTTGTCCCCATCCTTGGCCAATAATATAAACTGTTTAGTTGCACGAATGTTTTTTCATGGCCAAAATGTCCAGCCAATCCTCCACTATGTTTTTCCTTTAGAAGGTTTTCTCTCATCAAATTCCTTGGGATACACAATTGATTTCCCTTGAATAATAATCCATAATGAATTAAATATTCAATCCATTGTCGTTTGTCTCTCAAAAAAGGATTCTCACATGATTCATAAGCATCCTTGAAATCTGAATCATCTATGTACATCTCCTTAAGGCTATCAAAACCTAAGTTCTTCACACAAAACTCTTGCAGAATCAAACGTTTCATGCTCAATGCATCAACAAGTTTGTTAGCATTCCCAGAAATGTGCTTTATAAAAAAAGTAAAGTTCTGCATATATTCAACCCATTTTGCATGTTTCTAGTTCAATTTCTTCTGTTTGGTTATGAATTGTAAAGCATGATTGTCGCTATACAAAACAAACTCTTTTGGAACCAAGTAGTTCCTCCATTTCTTCAACGCTTGTATGACTGCATAAAATTCTTTATCATGTGTGGAGTAATTTCTTTTGGCATCGTTCAGATTCTAACTGAAGTGTGCAACAAGTCTATTGTCTTGACTTAATATTGCTCCAATCGTGAATCCACTTGTGTCACATCTGACTTGAAATGTTTTACTGAAATCTGGCAGAACCAGAACTAGTTGTTCAATTATCTTCTCGTTTAACAAATTGAAACTTTTCTCTGCTTCCTTTGTCCAGTGAAAATAATTATGTCTTTTCTTGACTGTGTTCATCATTGCTGCATAAATTCCGCTAAAATTTCTGATGAACTTCTTGTAAAAACTGGCTAATCCATGGAAGCTTCTGACTTCAAAGATATTCCTTAGTGATGGCCATTCTTTGATTTCTTTTACCTTCTCTGGATCCATCTTTAACTCATTCAAAGAGATCACAAAACCCAAATAAATGAGTTGTTTCTTCGTGAAAGATGACTTCTTCAGATTTATCAACAACTTCTCTTGCTACAACCTCCTCATCACTAGAGTTAAGTGTCTCAAGTGTTCTTCGTCAGTCTCACTGAAGATCAATATATCATCAAGATACACAATTACAAACTTCCCAATGAAATATTTTAAAACTTCATTGATTAATCTCATAAAAGTACTTGGTGCATTCATCAAACCAAATGGCATGACAAGCCATTCATATAGTCCTTCATTTGTCTTGAATGTTGTCTTCCATTCATCACCTTCCATCATTCTAATCTGATGATATCTGCTTTTCAAATCAATTTTTGAGAAAAAAATTGCTCTACTCAAGCAATCCATCAAGTCATCCATTCTGGATAAAGGGAATCTATACCTGATGCTGATTTTGTTTATAGCTCTCGAGTCTGTACACATTCTCCAGCCACCATCCTTCTTTGGACTTAACGTTGTTGGTACAACACATGGACTCAATCTTTCTCTGATTAAACCTTTATCCATCAAATTCCGGACTTGCTTCTTGAATTCCTCATTCTCCTACGGCGTCAATCTGTACACTTCTTTGTTTGGTAAACTCGAGCCTGGTATAAGGTCAATTGGATGGCCTATACTTATGATGGGAGGAAACGAACAAGGTAAATCGTCCACCACTATATCATTGAAAGTCTCCAGTAGTTCCTGAATTTCCTCTGGTACATCATCTATTGAAGTACTCGTCAAGATGAATCTAGGTTTTCTTACAACAACAAACTTCATTTCTTCTTCTTTATTGACTTCATTGAGAAGTTGCTTCCCACTCATGAGAAGTATAGCATTGCTTGTTCCTTCTTTCACCTTTATGTCTTCAATTGACAACAACATATGTGTTCTACCATTATTCTCTAAGGTGTATGTGTTCTTTCTCCCATCATGAATAACATTTATGTCATATTTCCATGGTATTCCCAACAAAATATGATAGACATCCATGGGAATTACGTCACATAATATCTCATCTCTATAACCCCCTATCTTGAATTCAACTAAACATTGTTTAGTGATTGTTCCCTGATGTCCCTTTTGCAACCATAAAACCTTATATGGGCTCGGATGTGCAACTGTCTCCAATTCTAGCTTCTCCACCATTTCTGTGGATACTAGATTATATATTCTTTCGTTGTCAATAATCACCTTGCATACCCTATCCTTGGTCTTGCAAACAGTTCTAAACAAATTGTTCCTCTAGACTATATTCTGCATCTCTTTCTCTGGCTTCAAGAGAATTTTCCTCATCACTAAGGATCTTCCACCTTCTGCATCTTCTGCTTCAACATTTCGCCTTTGCGCTTCTGAAATGTGAGCTTCACCTCATCCATATATTTTTCTATAGAGACATTTAAAATATTTGTGTCTGATCTTTCCACAAAAAAACACTTTATTTCACCTCCTTTGCCTCTTCCTCTTCCTCTGGCTCGAGGAAAAGTATTCCTATCGGCATATTGTCTTCCATGTGAACTTCCTCCTCTTTCTGGGTAATTATGAGGTTTCTTTTCTTCATCCTTGGGCTCCTCTACTCTATCTTGGGCAATTGCTTTGCCTATACTCTGACTTCTACCTCTGCCTCTTTGAACTTGCTTTTGGGGCAATTTCTCTTAATCCTTCAGAGAAACCTAATAAGAATCTTCCACATTTCTAATTGTCACCATGCTCATCTCATACTGAATTTCATATCTCAGATCATTCATGTATCTAGCAACATTCTCATCATCACTGTCGTGATGACCTGCTCTAATGTTAAGTCAGTAAAATTCTTCAGTGTACTCCTTCACTTTCATCCCTTTCTGTCTCAAATTATGCATTCTTCGAAACAAATTAATTTGGTAATACCTAGATATGAATTTTTCTTTCATCTTGGCGACCATCCTATCCCAACTTTTGATTCTTTACTTTCCCTTGCAATGCCTGTCAGCCTACAGTTCATCCCACCATAGCTCTGCATGCCCTCTCGATCTAGTGACAACATGCTTTACTTTCTTAACGTCTTCGACATCCTCATAGTCGAAGTATTTATCTAGAGCTCTAAACCAATCTAGATGCCCCTCAACATCTATGTTGCCTTCATACATCGAAATATCCATTTTTTCTCTGGCTCCTATCCTTGCAACAAATCTGAATAGACATTCTTCTACAACATCTTCGGCTACAACTTCTTCTTCAACTCCAACCTCATTTTCACTTTCATCTTCACTGACATCTCATGTATTAGTAGCTTGTCTCTGTGTTGTCTCCATGGCATCCAATCGAGCATGAAGTTCTCTCATTTACCTTTCCACAGTTAGATCGAGCATTGGTCTTTCTTGACGTATTCTTTGCCTCATTGCTTCAATCACAACTGTCCTCTGTCTCCCTTCTACAAAAAACAAAAGTTTTTAGCTAGGCTCTGATACCACCTAGCCCAACACCTCTACTTCGGTAGGGTCTGCTTGACCTCCCGATCTATGGATCTTAAATTCCCCTAAGTCGAAGCGGTTTCTTTAGCTCCCGCTAGAAACTTCAATACAATATATAAACAGGCCCTTTTTACAAGTTACACTTGCGCAGACGATCTCTAAGCATAAACTTCCACTCCTTGTGACCACTATCGTGACCAAAGAATTACCTCAAAATGGCACATTGGGTTTCTCAACTTCATGATTCTAGTTGCAATGCACCCCAACTCTTCTTATTCCTAAAACCCGAAATGGACTTACGGTATCTAGAGGCTCCCCTTCTCTCTCCTCTGATGTGACCCTCGCTCGTGACCTGGGCCCAACCTCCGAGCACATCGAAATTTCGTGACTTGAGAGTTCAAAACACAATGCTCCTTCCTTTCCTCGAAGTCCAAACTTGTGACTTCCTAGCTCTGAATCAATGGCCCAGATTCTTCCCCAATATGATGGTCTGGATCTTGTTGGGGTTTCATGAATCAAAAATTCATGACTCTTATCTCCAAGTCACAATTCTCTCCACACTATCAAATTTCAAAACAACGAAAATTCAACCATGTTATCAACGATTATTTTTTATCCATATCTATGGATATTATCCCTCCTGATCTTTTGAGTGTTACAAACACTTGGCCTTAACTTCTCCCCAGATCTACTAGATCCCACAGCTCATGAAATTTTGGTAATTCTCCCTCCGAGAAATTTCACCGTCCAGTCAACTTTCAATGACTCCTAGTCAAAGAACTTGACATTAACCCTTCTGGACTTAACTTCTGTGGGATGATTTCAAACCGTGCCCTTCCTTCGGATCCTTCGAAGTCTCTATCTCTCCTGAGCTTGATTTTCTGTTGCAACCTCAAGGATTCTAGGGGATTCTTGTAGGCACTCCTTGCAGCATTCACGATAATCACTGATTATCTAATATCTTCCAACTCTACGCACTCTTTGTGACATAATTTCTTCAACAATTCACTTAGGTTGGAAAATTCTAAGACTTTACTTAGCCTACACACACCTTCCATGGATCTGTTTTATACTTGCACTCATGCTGGTATAAGAATAATGGTATCTCTCCTAAGCTTCTTCTGAGATGAAACTCAGAAATTCGTCAACGCACTCCTTGCGGACCTTTGTTGATTTCTTTGTAGGAATTATCAGGAAGAGAAACAATTGATACTTATACTTCCCCTCTCAAAGAGTTCATACATTCAACATGAATTCACAAGCATACATACACACAACATTGAAACAATTGTGAACATAGTATATAAGCAAATTGTAAACATACCATTCAATAGATGCAAACAGTGACCATACAAAGACCATAAAATTGGATCAAAGCATTCTTATATTAATCCAATGCCTCTGTACATGGTCTCTAAATCTACAACTATCTTCTCATACAACTTCTATAGGTTTGTTCTTCTCTATTCTCCTGCTCTCTTTCTCTACAACTTACTCTTACAATGAGAATAATAATACAATACAATACATACGAGGGAGCTTTCTAGAGTTTTCCCTCCTACAACCTCTAACTATCTAATCAAATTAAAGCCTACAACTACCTTTCATTTATTACATTAATTGCCTCCAACAAATAGATGAAAGAAACTGCTCAAGATCTGTGATACAATCTCTATACCATAAAAGCAAAAATATATTTTCCAGTTATTACATTAATGCTTCATCCTTTCAAATTCAAAACATCCTCAAAACATGCATTGGTGCATATCCAATTGTCTTCCTCTTGCACTTGCGTACGATGCTCCTGTATCAGGATTGGACCAGTTGAATATATGCTTGCATTAACTCCATCCGTGACTGTACATAATGTGTTTCATGTTTCATTACTTAAGAAATATATACCTGATGCTAATCATGTTATTGATTGGAATGTGATTCAGGTGGAGCAATAAGGCGTCTTGCAAGTGCATCCTGTGTGCATATTGGACTAGAAGAAGAAAAAAACTCTGGAATAGAGCCATACGGATTGTAAAGGTCCAGTGGAGTTGGTACGGTCCTGAGAACGCAACATGGGAGCATGAGGATGCTATGTGGGCATAATACCCGCATCTTTTTTAAGATTTTGGAAATCTTGTTGATGCTTTGTAAAGTGTTGCACTAAGGACAGTGAAAAAATAAGGGGAGGGGATTGTAATATCCCCAAGGATGAGCCCCCATTGTATTTATGAATTGTAAACATGTTTTGTAGGCTAGTGAGTCGAGTGTTGATAAGTGGTGGGATTATGTGTTTATTAGGCCGGAGAGCCTAAGTGTTAAAGGCTAGGAGCCTATTTTTGTATATGTAATTATGTTGAACATTAATAAAGATTAAACATCGTTGTGTGTAGATCGACCATGAAGAACAAGTGATGGGGGAATAAGATTCCACAAGGCTGGTTAAGGGAGGGGGCTGAGTAATTGGGCATAGGGGCTAATCTAGGGGGCTTACCTCTAAAGGATTAATATTTTATTATTAATTCTTGAAGGCTAAGGTGGACATGTTGAGTGTTGTCCTAAGTTCCTGGAAATGGAATGTATGCTAAATGGAATGCATGCAGCTCCAAGGAAATAAGTGTCGACCTGGGCTCATGTAGTTAAAATCCAAGAGTCAAACCGTGTTGGGGGATTCATCCATTCTCCCATCCTCTGTCTAAACCTGAGACCTCCGCCATCGACCTTTGCACCCTCACGCATCTCTAGAACCAAAAGATGTGAAGCCAACCTGTGTTTTTTTACTGTGAAGCCTAACACATCCTGGATATGGCCTAAGTCATGTTGTGTCTTAGTGTTGACTGTTGCCATTTTTGGATATCTACACCCAATTTCCTGTTGTTGTTTTCACCCGTGAGTTAATCGAATGTTGTTGTTTTTGTTATCCTTACCTTGGGGGAATTGAATTGAAACAAGTTGAAGAAGTGGGTTGTCAGTCCCAAGGTTGAAGAGTCAGGTTGCTAGGCTTGTGAGCAACTCTCTCCAGATGAGAAAGTTTGTTGGGAAGTGGTTTTCTCCCAGAGAGAGTCCAACACTAGCTACGGAGCTATGAGAATTCCTGATCCGACCTGTTCCCGAGACCCTGAGAGGGAGGTGAAGCAGCCGATGGACTGTGTGACAATGAAGGTGTATAGTCCCAGGTGGAGCATGCATGTAGGGAATGAGAGTTTGTGAGTAGTGGGCGTAAGAAATCTCCTGGAGATAATCCTTTTGGTTGTACTGTGCAATTTTCATATAACCTTAGCCTAGTCTAGGATTCCCTTTCCCTGGGTGGAGCTTAGTCCCAGCTCGGGGGTGACCCACTGCTGAGCGTGATGAGCTGTGTGGTCTAAGGCTGGGAGTTTCGTGGAAGGTATGCATGCAGTTGGTGGTGTTACTCTAGTTTAAAAGATAAGTATCATTATATGCTTAATTTATACGTTATGCATGTTTGTGCTACTGATGCTTGAATGTTATCATGTGTTCTATTGCATGTGGATTTACTGTTAATCTTGTTTGAATCTTAAGGGTAACAGTGACTCTATGCTATGTGTTTAATTTCGATTAAAATTCATTATGTGTGTGTGTGTGTGTGTGTGTGTGTGTGTGTGTTTTGTAGTGGTAGCATTGCCCGACCTGTTGGTGGATGGGGATGTTACATTCTCATTGCGTTACATAGGAGAATCATCTGGAGTTATTCTCAACTCTATGTAAGGAGGAGGTCAACACAACGTTCCAGTTCTGTATCAGATAGGAACCACACACCCATCTCATGGGATCTCTCTCAGGTCTGCATCGTGGAGGATGTCTCACGCAACTGTAATAGTCAACAATTTACATGTGAAAGAAGGTCTTGCTTTCCAACTCCTTCAAAATTTATCTTTTTATGGAAACTTTAGCATCTAATAAGATAATCAAAATGAAAGATAACAAAGTTGAAAGACAACAGATGCATTGGGAATACTTTACTAGATAATTTGCAAATTCCATGACAATTCACTAGGACCACTATAAAATAAAGGTATATGCATTGCTCACTCAAGTTTTATGATTACAACATGTGTTCCCTCCTGAGATCTGGTCAATAAGATCTTGCATATGCCATCCATGTTTTCAAGATCTTGGCCTTGAGAGCTCTGTCAAAGCCTCCACACATTACAAGTTTGTACATTTTCTCCTAACTAACAAGGGAGAATTGTGTAGTGTCTCCATTACCAATATTCCAAAGGAAGTGCTCCATGATTTTCCCTAATTTGTCTAGAGCCATCTCAGGTGAAAAAATAGGAAAATAAATAATCAATTGATGAGGGAAGGATGACCAAATTAGAAATAATTAAGGAAATTATACCATTATTTATGAATAAGCAATTATACATTGAATCAGGGGATACAGAGAACATCAAAATTGGTTGTAGAAAGTACACATCAAAGAAATGAGTTCATAATGTTACTGAATTGTTCTGGAAACAATATGAAAACTTTACGAGAGTATGTTACATGATCCAAAACAACGGTGGCAATACTTGGATGTAGATCTTATAGAGAAAACTAAACAACTACTTGTGATAATTAAACTGGCCTCCATATTCTATATCATGGCTTTGGCATTATGTGTTTGTGACTTTGTTTTAGATGTTCAAGACACCAGGTTCTAAATTTGTTACAATTCTCATATATGCTTGCTATGGACCTTTCTTTGGCCTTCTCTTCATTGATGCTCATTGCTTCCAACAAAGGCACTTTAACGTCAAGTATGTTTCTTTTGATGTCATAACATTACAGCAATCTTGTAATGTAGATTTGACAAATTGGAAAAATCATAGATTTAGAGGTACTCTTACCAGGTAGGAGAATCTAATTGGTTTATAAGATAAAATAAATTTCAACATTTATCTTCTTCAATATTATTAGAGTGTTGATATTAGCCGCTAAAATTCTTCAACTCTACAGGTATGTTGCAATTGGAAATGAGACTTTCCTAAAAACATATAATGACACATATTGAGTGTTACTCTTCTAGCACTTCAAAATATTCAACAAACTCTCAATAAAGTAGGTTTAGGAGACCAAGTCAAAGCAATTGTGCCCCTCAACGTACATGTGTACAACTCCCCAAAAACCAACCCAGTGCCATGAGCTAGGGATTTCAAGTCAGAAGTTCATAATATCATGCTACATATTATTCATATTATGAATGAAAATGATGCACATTTTAATGTCAATTTCTACCCATTTATGAGTTTATATGAAAACAAGTATTTTCCTTTGGACTTTTACTTCTTTGATGGTACCATCCAACTAGAAATCGATGGGGCAATGTAATATTCCAATGTGTTTGATGCAAATATTGATACTCTAATCTGGTACCTGACGAAAGCTGGCCTCCCTAATATTCCCATTATTGTCAGAGAAGTGGGTTGCCCCATTGATGTTGATAAAAAATACGATGTCATGTATGCACATAGGTTCAATCAAGGACTTCTAAAACATGTAATGAGTGTTCTTTGTGTGCCTTCATTGTCAACCAATCTCCCTTCATTGTCAACCAATCTCCTCTCTATGTACCAGATCACTCATTCTGGTTCAGGAAGGCGAGTTGATTTCACACTCGATTCTATGGTCATTAGTGAGATGACAAATGTGGCTAGCTCTAACTTCCAGCTCTAAGAAAGCACTTCAATCTAGTTGTGATTCGAAAGGAAGCTCATGAACCAATAGTAGATCCTGTTAATTCAATATATTAAGCTGAGTCAGTTGTTTAGGTTGTCGATGAAGCAACAACTGAGCAAGTAGTTGATCCTTCAGTGGGTTCTGTTGTTGATAAAACTGTTTATTACGATAGTGATCCAGTTGATCCAACGGGAACTCGAGTTCACTATGGGGTTTTATTCATCGACCGCACAATGATGGATGCGTTCTTAGGTGTACTATGAAGGCCTCTCCCAAATCAGACTGCTTTAGATTAAGCTACAAGTTTCTAATAAATAATTTCATTTATTTATCTATCTATCCCTACCATAAGGCGGAAGAAAAAATATGTGGACCCCAAAGGGATGTCGAAGCTCCCCCACTATCACATCCATATAAAAATAAATCATTACAAAAATGGTCGTTAGTGTTACATTATTAGTAAGGAGTGTTTTTTTCGTTGAAATGGCCCTTAAATGTTAGGAAACTCTCGTCTATCACTTAAGGAAGAAACATAAAATATGATTAAACCTAAGTTGTCAAATGAAACATGTGTTTTAGTATGAATATTGGATTAGAAATATAATATTTTGGTATGTTTATTGGAACTGGGAGTAAGTATTTGCCAATTTAACTTTTACATATTTTTCTGGTATATTTGTTCTATTTCTCACTAGAATTTTGATTATTGGTCATCTTTATCCTCTTATCATTTGAAGTTATTGATCATTTGAAGTTATTGATGGGAATTTGATTATTGGTCATTTTTATCCTCTTATCATTTGAAGTTGTGAGAAAGGATTGATGTATTTTAGCACTCGTCTTGTCACTCATGCTTAGAGAAATCATAAACGTACCACATGTGGCTAATAAGCATTTTATTGCAAATTGTTTTGCTACAGTTTTTTGATGGTTTAAGGATTAGTGTCTACATCTCCATATGGATTCAAAGAAGCCACAGTTTTGCCTATGCACATTTTAGTAAATAAGTAATATTCTTCTCTAACAACAATATGTAGCCCCTATGTACACACCACACCAGGTCGACCAGGTTGTGGTATGTGAGGGGTTTACAGGTCTGAATCCTAATGGGGATGTAGATGTAGTCTACTTGAAAGTGGGCATGATTACGACCATGATAACCCAAGTTCAAATTCCAGTGGGGGAAAGCTGTGGAGAATCTTACCACCACTATGACCAGCTGAACCAAATTTATGTGGAAGTTGTAGTGGGTTATTCTTGTGAAAATGAGTTTCACAGTGCCTCTGTCTAAACAAATGGAATTTAATTAGTGTTGAAATACCAAGAGCTAAAGGCCCTTTTCACCTCAAATAAAATGCTACATGATTTAGTCTCAATTCTAAACTCAATGGATAAAAATGACAAACACACAAATAAAAATGACAGACCCACAAGAGAATGAGAGAATTACCACACAATAAGGAAAATAATTGATGGTCTGGCTGACAACAAACCAAAGTATGCCATACCCAGCAAAAGCAGTAATAGCTCAGATCAGAAGTAAACCCCAAGACAAGATTCTATTACAGAGCAAGCATGCAAGAAGACCCACTGTGTTCCTGGATGCCTCTCTTTCCTCTGGTTTCTTCTTGGTCGCAATTAGCTATCCTTCGCCCTGAAGCTTCAGAGATAATTGGTGACAATCCAAAATGAGTAATACATGCACAACGATGGTTAATTAATTAATTACAAATTAGATGAAATGTAACTTTAATTATACAAATTAAACCTAAATCTGTCCTGACACCGTTAATCTAACTAGAGACAAATTAGTTACATCCAAATTAATGTTGATTACTTCAAATACATGCTAATGAGACCCAAATTTTGTAGCTGCCACCTGTCTACCATGTTGTGCTTCGTGTAACGATTGACTAGAGGCATAGAAATGTGTACCGGGAAACTTAGAACTAGACAAAGAAAATTTTTCTCTTGGCATTAGGTCAACTTCTTCTCACTATGGCTTTAGATATTCCTTATATAATCGCATCCCCTTCATTCACCAGCCCCCCATCGCAAGGGATTCTGAAAAACAGAACATGGTTTGCTTGTCTGCATTTATTCGCACAACCTACAATGCTCAACTCAAAACTTATACTATGAGACTAACTACAGATACAACCATTAGGGAAGACACCTCTCTCCCATCCACTTGGAAGGGGCACACCTCAACTTCTCTCCCTACTACCCGGATTAGTACCTGTGATTAAAATGTTTTGTTCAATCAAATCTTGAAGTCAAGGAAAGAAAGGGACGAAGCATTCAAAATGTTTCCCAAACACCTACCGATTTGATGGTCTTCATGGCCGACGACAAGTGAGATCGGGGCTCTAACTTGAAATCCCAGAAGATAGGTCATGGATCGGGTAGGCTGGTTGGTATGCCTTTTGCAATATTCTAGATATAAAAAGTATTTAGAACAAAAATAAATAGCTAGAAATGGCAGAAGAACAATAATATAACCAGAACAACACCACAATAATACCAAAATGATGCTAGAATAATACGAGAATAAAAATTTGATTGTTGAGAGAAATTTTCACTTGCCTCTTCGAGGGGGAAACCTCCAACAGAGCAAAGATCTATTACAACAATATCCAAGAAAAAATTTATCATATTGTCGACTCCTATTTATACTAAATATGTCTATCAAAAGAACTATCTAGAGGAAGATCCTTCTAGAAGAGAAAGCTTATATTAGGGATTCTTCCACTAAAATTATTCTTCCTTATTGCTAGGCCTTATTAATATTGACCTCGATTACATGAAAATATATTATTCTACCTACATGAGGGGTTAGGTCCCTAACATTTCCTCCCCCTTAAAAACAACCTTGTCCTCAAGGCTTCAGATGGGGAAATTGTTGTAGAATGGTAGTTGGTTCCCAAGTGGTATCTATTGGAGTTGTATCTTTCCACTGGACTAACACTTCCAGAATGGTTTGCTAATGCAAACAATGCTCACGCTGGTCCAAATATACTTGTGGTTTTATCCAAATGGACCCTTCTTCGTCCAACTTGGGAAGGTTGGCTTGAGTTTCGCACTTAGTTCCAATCACCTTCTTTAAGCAGTAAACATGAAAAACAACATGGAGCTTAGAATGACTAGAAAAAGATAATTGATAGACCACTTGTCCCACACACTTGAGAACAATATAAGGACCATAAAATTTGGGCACCAGTTACTAACAATGGTCATCCTTGAGGGAATTTTTCTTGTAAGGTTGCAGTCAAAGAAACACCTAATCCCCTTCTACAAATTGATGTTCAGAGAAACCTTGATCTTCTTGTTGCTTCATGCAATTATGGGCCATGACCAAATTCTCTTTGAGGGTATGGATAATAGCCTCTCGAATTGTAAGCATTTGGTTAACCGCCTGAACCTTCAAGACACCTAGAAAATATTAGAGAACTAAAGGTGGATTTTTTCCATATATCACTTCAAAAAGAGTCACGCCGGTAGTTGTATGGTACAAAGTGTTGTACCACCATTCAGCTAGTCGTAACCATTGAGCCCACTAATTCTTCCTTTCCGATGCAAAACACCTCAAATATGTTTCTAAACATTTGTTGACAACTTTAGTTTGACCATCTATCTGGGGATGATGAGATGTGTTGAGATGCAATTGCATGCCTTGTAGCTTGAATAGTTCTTGCCAAAAATTGTGGGTGAAAGTTGGGTCGTGATCATAAACAATAGAATGAAGCATTCCATGAAGCTTGAAGACCTGATCCATGAAAACTTGAGCCACGGTGGATGTTGTAAATGGGTGTTGAAGAGCACAAAAATGAGCATACCAAGTGTCAGTGCTAGAACTTGCCCGTAGACTGCTACAGGGTCAAGCCTAGCCCATCTTCAGTTATTGCAATGATTTTATAAATAAAAAAGTGTTTGGGTTTTGAAATAAGGTGGATGAGGTAGATGACAAGAGAAAGAATAAGAGAAACAAGCTAAATGCAGATCAGTTAAAACACCATTGGGCATGGAGTCAAGTAAACATCTTGTTAGATTGAAGGCCAATGAGTTGCATATCAGACAAAAAAACTTATATGATGGTGGACAGAAGAATGGAGAATGTGACAAATAGTAGAACATCCACCAAACAGAGATTTTCTCTGTCAAAAGGATGCATTGGTACTCGAAACAAAACACACTAATAATAGGCAATCATGGGAAAATCTTTACCACTCGGGAATCTATCATCCATGAGCAGCCATTGATTCTCAATGTCTTCAATTCTTTCAAGTAAGATGAAGACATAATGTAAAACAGGAAGAGATCACAATCTGGTAAAACAATACACCTAGATGTTCAATGTCAGAAATGAATACTTTAAATAAAAGCCCATAGGCTTACAATAATTCCTACACAGGCCTCTGCCCAAATTCTCCTCTTGGGTCTCTATCTTCTTTACAATATGAAAAACCCCTAATATATAGATCCCTGCTTTTCTCCAAAAAATTAGTTATCATCCCTAGGATCAAATATCTTCTTTGTTAAAAATAGAAATAACCGAATATGAGGTGTAACTAGAAGATAGGAAAATCTGTTAAAAAAAAAACTCTGACTTCATGGGATTACTAAGACCAAGTTGAAATTGGCTCTCTCCTTTCGATTCTCTTTGGGTGCTGGTGATGACACATGTAAAAAAATGCCAACTATGCCTTGAAGAAGCCTTGTCAAGTGCTGAAAACACTGCCACTTATAAGAAAACTGACCTCTCCCAACTGTGGTTTTAAAAACCTGACTATGGTTTTAATTGCCAGGAATCATATAACTATTGGGGTTGAATGCTAAATTTATGCCTCTCATGCTCTGTTCCACTGTCAAGTATCTTGAATAAATGGAGCTGGAGTCTCGAACTACTGAAGATTGTTGAAAATCGGATATGAAACTGTTTTTATGTCTTCAGATTTGGAAGGAATCAAGATCCCCTGCCACCTGTTAAATAAATACTCTTAAAATCTGGGATATCATTATTGAACTACCTCATTGATACTCCTCGGTCATTTATTTCCTCGCTTGGATCTTCAAACTCCTGGTCTTCTTTAATATCGAAACCCATGTTTTCATTTTCATCATTCCTATCTTATTTACTTGTTAGTTTGAATCAAGTATCCTCTAGTTTGCAAGAATGATAATAGAGAATGTTGCATTGATCTCATAGTAATCTGTTTGTGAAGCTCCTGACCTAATCTTCGAGATAGATTTGGCATTTAGTTAGCATTCTTAGAAGATCTGGAATCATCGGGTGTTAGCAGGACATATTTATGGCATACATATGTTTGAGTGTTGCTATAGATCATGTCTCGGCTCTGCTTGAACATACAAATTTATTTTGAATCTTACACTTGGAACCGTCTTTTCCATGCATATAGTTGTTTTGGCAACATCTTGATAGTAGGCACCCGAGAATGTTCTTCAAATTCGTGCTATAACACTCATAAACTTAGCTACTTTGTACCAAGCCATAAGATATAACCTATATGACTTAGGTGTCAAACACCTTATCAGGTCCAAACTTCAGTTCTCTTCCTCCAAAGATGTTGCTCGTAAGCCCCGATTCATAATGAAACAACAATTTATTAACTGTGCAAATATTATTTGCAAATTTGCATTTTGGCTCAAAGTCTCCTTTGCATGTGATGAGATGACATAACCAAAGGCCTTTGATATTTGATGGACAAGACCTCAACACTTGGGCGTTCTCCTTTGGAAGATGGTGTGAATGCTTTTGCTAGTAAATCGAGCTTTTCCATCACAAACCCAATAGTGAATACCACAACGACCTTTTTAAACCCAGAGGATGTATTCAATGTAAAAATCCCTGTGAAGAACAATGTTATAACCTTAATAGTATATGCTCCAGATCAAATTCATCTGCATGAGGAAATTCTCTCCAGCTCTTGAAGCTATCCCATAAATCATAGAATTTATC
>SNQJ01S0066245.1:18219-34352 GCA_010110895.2 Picea sitchensis | reverse complement strand
TGACACAAATATTTGAAAATACCAATGGTGATAGTTGTCAACAACATGCTCCTTGGCCCCTTATGTGTGAATGCTACTTTAGTATTGTGTTGGCATTATCTATTTAGGCCTGTGCAATTCAGCATGACACCTGGGCATTTTCCGTGTGAGCATTTGAGCTTTCTTCGTTGACTAGATCATGCGATTTGGCCCTTGGCGTTCAAATTCTACCTACAAATGGACATTTGATATCTGGACTTACCATTTGGTATTTGAATATGTGATTTTAGTGAACTTTGCAATTGATGCTTGATTTGAATACTATGTTGCAATTTGATGTAGGTGCTAACTCGTGTTTGTATGCAAGTACAAGTTCCAATCTCATCTGACACATAGAGCAATGTAAATCCGTTCTCGTGGGGTCTTCGTCCATGTATCTTGCACTTGATGTTTAGGCTTTGTCTTAACTTGAATGTTGACTTGTAGCTAACCCTTGTTTTGTATGATTGTAGGTGCATGGCTTCGAGGAATGGAGATTGTCTTTATGGCACAACCAAATTTTTGGTGGTATTTATAATAAAATCAACCCTCCTCTCTAATGAGGTGAGTTAAGAGTTCATTACTACTTCTAGCATATGTAATACTGGTGCTCAGAAACAACACTTCTCAGTGCTACGGGAATAACCCCATTCCTGCAACAAGGAGAAAATGAAAATTTAGTATCTGGATACTAACACCTGGAAAGATAATCAACTACCACCATGATGACTGATTTATTTCCCGATTTAGGTAAGAATACAATAAAATCCATAGAGATATCATGCCAAATAGCAGGTGGAATCAAAAGAAGTTGTAGTGTCATAGGATATTTGATTATTTCTCTCTTGTTGCGTCGACACACATCACATTCAACAATAAAATTACAAACATCCTGTTTCTTACCATCCCAGAAAAAAGAATGTTTGACCCGGTCATAGGTTTTGGTAAACCCGAAGTGCCCAGTTGTGGGTGTAGCATGAAGCTCATAAAGTACCATGGATTTAAGTTTTGACTGTTTACTTAATTACAAATGACCTTTATATCAAATCTTGTCATTGATCCAAGAGTACCCTGGGGATGCCAACTTTTGGGATCGTGTAGCCATTCCTGGCGAACAACTTGGCACCAATCTGGTACAATGAAAGAGATATTAAAAAGGGACTATTCATCTTCATATTTTATGGAAAGTGCATATGCAACCACATTGTCATTTCATTTCTTGTAAATGATCTCATAATCATATCCAAAGAGCTTAGTCACCCATTTTTGTTTCTCAAGGGAGGAAAAATGTGTAAATGTGTTGACATGCACAAAATAGATCTAGCTAAACAATGATACACACATTTGCAGAGGGAATTGGAAAAGAAGGAGAAGGAGAGAAAGAATGAAAAGAATTCTCATTAACCGTTGTGAATAATGAATAATTTACACATGATATACTCTGTATAACTCAATGAGTTCGACTTGGGGTGAACCAAGTCGCCATAGTGGTGGTGTAGAGTGATCTGGACACACACCAGTAGTTACGGGAGTGAACTGCCACCTATTCTAGTCTCTTAGGCAGTTACGGGAGTGAACTACCACCTAGTTGAGTTAACTAGTCAACTAGTCTTCAGTTAACTAACTGAACATAAAGTATTGAGGAGTTAACTTAAGGAATCAAGGCTAATGTTCCACTTTGGTTATGATACCAAGGTAAGGTCAAATTAGCATGGTGATGATCCCAATGCAACATCTAAACTCAACTCAACTAGTCAAACTGAAGTGTGAATTGAAAGAGAATATTCTTCAGGTGGAATATTCTCTCCTAAAATATAGGAGACTAGATAATGACTAATAAAAAAATAAAGACCTTAGGGAAAAGAAATCCTAGGTGTATGTGAAGTAATTCCAACACCCCCCCTAAACATCACTATGGTGAAAATAAAGATTGGGTCCCGGCAACAAGACCATGTTAGGTACCCAAGTACAAAAGATACACTGAAAATAAAGTGAGAAAAGAGGGAAAACCTCATGGGAAAAAACCCCCCTCAAGGTACAATGTATGTAAAAAGAAGAACTACAGTTGCTAGGAAATTGTGTCTTTCACTCCAAGACGACCTCGCAAAGAATGGAATTTCTGCTCAGTGAAGGTCTTGGTGAAAATGTCGGCCGTCTCTTCTACTGAAGGACAGAACTGTAAGACGATGATCCCCTCATGTACTAAGTCCCAGATGTAGTGCATGTGGATCTCGATGTGCTTCGTCTGCTGCCTCTGAACTGGATCTCTGCATAACTTCAGAGTGCTCTGGTTGTCACACTAGATGACGATCGGCCGATGAAACTGAATGCCCAACTCAGTGAGAAAATGTTGTAGAGACATAGCCTGAATGGTTATGTTAACTATCCCTCTGTACTCTGCCTCGGCTGAAGATAGAGCAATGGAAGCTTGCTTCTTGCTCGACCAACAGATAGGCCCAGAACTAATATTAAGTGAGTAACCAGATGTGGACTTGCGATCAATGCTATCGCTAGCCCAATCGGAATCAGTAAACCCAATGAGATCTAATGTAGAGTCTGTTGCATAATGAATCCCAAAGGTGATGGTGCCCTATACGTATCGAAGGATACGCTTTGCATCTTTCCAATGTAGCTCATGCGGCTCTTCCATGAACCTGGAAACTGCGCCAACTACATATGAGAGGTTTGGTCTGGAGTGTGTGAGATACAACAAGCTCCCCACTAGATGTTTGTATAGTGTGCTGTCAACTAGTGAAGTCTCCCCACCATCCTCAAGTTTGACTTTTGATAGGAAAGGAGTTGGAGCAGACTTGCAGTCTGTCATGTGAAATCTCTCAAGGAGATCTCGTACATACTTGGCTTGAGACAGTTTGATGCCTGATGCATCCTGACTGATCTCAAGTCCAAGGAAGAAGTGTAATGGACCCATGCCCATCATCAAAAACCTGTCATGAAGAATCCTCTTGACTGCAGCTATCGCTGACGTCGAGCAACCGGTGATCAACAAATCATCGACATACAGAACTAAAAGTAGAAGTGAATCAGTCGTCCTGAGCATGTATAAATTTGGGTCTGATTTACAACATACAAAGTTCTGTGACAACAGATAGGAGTCCATCTTGGCATACCATGCCCTCAGATCCTGCTTGAGGCCATAAAGTGACTTCTTCAGTCGACAGACCAAAGATGAGTCTTTCATCCTTGGGGTTTCTCCATGTATATCTCTTGAGAGAGATCACCGTCAAGAAATGCATTCTTCATGCCCATCTGATGGACTTCCCATCCCTTCGCTGTCGTAATGGCGAGGGCCAATCGAATGGAATCCATCCTCGCTACTGGAGAGAAGGTCTCATCATAGTCAATACCATGAACCTGCTGAAAGCCTTTGGTGATAAGCCTGGCTTTATATCTACTGATCTGTTCATCTGTTGCGCTCTTGGTCCTATAGACCCATCTACATATGACAAGTTTCCTCCCAGAAGGAAGGGGAACCAGATCCCAAGTCTGGTTCTCAAGGCGGGAGTTGTACTCCTCCTGCATGGAGGATTTCCAAAAGGGATTTCCAGTAGCTTCACCATAAGACTATGGATCTAAAAAATAAACCAATAAAAGATGCCTAGAAGGCAATGGATCAGTGGAAGTGAGTGCAATAGGAGGCTCCTCGAAATCAGATTGAGTCCTCCTAGCATCGGCTGGATCACCAGTGATATCCCCTGCATCCTGAAGAGTAGTCTGTGCCCACTTGGGCCTTTGCTCTGGCTCTGCAATTGCATCTGTATGCTCTAAATCTACATCTGACTGTACTGACTCTGAATCTGAATCATCTGAGTCCTATGAAGAAGAACTCACATTTGAAGAAGAGTCAGCATGTGCATGCTCATCATCTTGGATAGGTGGAAGAGTGAAGGCTTCTGCATGCGACTATTGAGGTACATGCGAGACACTTTCCTCGAATTGGACACTATGCTCAATGATGAGTTGGTCTGAGGAAAGATCAATAAGTCGATATCCCTTCACACCGTCGGGGTATCCAACAAAAATGCACTCAGTGATATATGGATCAATGTTATGTCCCCCACCTCTTAGGGAGTTGATGAAGAGACTCAGTGGCCTAGGCACCCCCACTAGGTCATAGTCTCACATTGAGGGGAGAGGTCAACTAGATTAAAGTTAGATTTTTAAGTTGACTTGAGAAAGGGAAAGGATAAAAGGAGGGAAAGGTAACTCAATAGAAGAATAGAAGTTAACCCTGGGGGTTAACCTAACTCAACAGAGGATTAGAAGGAAAAGTATAAGTAAGAGGCTAGGGTGCACCTATTATTCATTCTGGATTTGGCATATTGCTTGTTATTGCTCTTGAGCATTCAGTTTGGGGGTTTGTTGTAGAAGCCCTTGTGAGCAACTCAGTGGTGAAACATCCACTCACCTTGTTCCATAGCTTGGTCTCGGGGATGAAATATTCCACCACACCATTCAATTCTCAGCATATCTCTTCCCAGTGCTTCTGAAGATAGCAGGGCCATACTGCTTGAGGAGTTTTCATCAAGGGCGCATCATCTTGAAGAGAAGGGTTCGATCTAGACAATTAGGAGGAGCGTTGGGCATTTCATCAGTTGGGTTTTACTTGAAGGTGCTCCACCATCATTTTGAGTGCTTTTCCGGGGAGTTATCACCATCAGACATTTAGCTTCAGACTGGGACGATTTGGAGGTAAGGAGGACATCCCACTATTCTTTATTTCTCAGATCTGGAGAGATCCACTTGAGATCTGGAACTAAAACTTCTCCCACAGGGTTCTCATAGCCCGATCTGTATTCTTGGAGAGTTTCAGATCATTTGCAGGCCTCCTTCATCAAGGCCAAATCATCTAGGGTTCTAGGCATCCAGTGGGGTGCACCATTCAGTGGAGGAGTTTAGATCTACAAGGTGTGAGAGGAATATTGGAGATTCATGCACCTATGTTGTTTTTTCCATCACCTGATCTACTATTTGGCATCTTTCTCGAGGTGATTGGACATATTTGGCACCAGGGCCGAAATATTGAGTGTTTCAGTCTTCACTTGGAGTGTGGCACCCTTCAGCTGGGAGGGTCGTCATCCAGATCTGCCTGACACTGGTCTTCATGACTTATTCGGCCTTTGGAGGCTTGTTTTGTATTGACGAGAGCATTTTGTAGCAGCTCATATCTATTTTTTGTACGGCCATTTGAGGTTCATGCCAGATCGGCCATCTATTGTATTGATTCTGCATTACTCATAATAAAAAGGTCAGATCTTTGTTTGTGCTTCTATATCTCGAATGTGTTATGATCTTCATGTGTTGGATGAATCTTGTATGCACTTAATAACTCAATAAACACCTACACATCACAAATCAGTGGTAGTTAGTGGTTCCAAGCGAAAAATTTGACTTGGGATCATTACAGTGGTATCAGAGCCTCGATCCTCCAAACCTGTGGAAGGATCGGCGCATGCATAATTTTTCCCAAGTAGTCAAGTTATGTGGATGGAAGGAAAATATTGGACAATGTCATTCTAGTGCATGAATTCATCCACTCACTTCAGAAGCCTGGAACTCCAAGTATGATGTTAAAGTTATATCTTTCCAAAGAGTTTGATAAGTTAAGTTGGGCTTACATGCATTTTGTTCTTTTGGCCTTTGGCTTTTCTCCCACCTGGGTTGACTAGATCTTGAATCTAACCTCCTCTATATTATTTTCTATCCTCATCAATGGCATTCCCTCCCACCCCTTCTCACCGACTCAAGGGATACCTCAAGGGGACCCCCTTTCACCCTTCCTCTTCATCATCATGGTGGAAGCCCTAAGTCATTTTATACAAGACTCCATTACATACCTTTATTTAGTCGAGTTACCCTTGCATGATATTGATCCTCTGTTCTCCCATAGATAGTTCATTGAGGATACCCTAATGATGGGCTCCCCTACGGTCCTATAATCACACAAAATCCTCCACATCCTTCAAACCTTTTTTTATGCCTCAAGAATAGATATAAATAAGGACAAATCTCTGATCTTATTTTTTAACACCCCGNCACCCCTTCTCACCGACTCAAGGGATACCTCAAGGGGACCCCCTTTCACCCTTCCTCTTCATCATCATGGTGGAAGCCCTAAGTCATTTTATACAAGACTCCATTACATACCTTTATTTAGTCGAGTTACCCTTGCATGATATCGATCCTCTGTTCTCCCATAGAGAGTTCATTGAGGATACCCTAATGATGGGCTCCCCTACGGTCCTATAATCACACAAAATCCTCCACATCCTTCAAACCTTTTTTTATGCCTCAAGAATAGATATAAATAAGGACAAATCTCTGATCTTATTTTTTAACACCCCGGTCCCTATCCAACTTCATATAATAGTGATCCTGGGTTTCACTCAAAGATCCCTTCCATCCAAATATCTTGGTATTCCCCTCCTAGACAAAGCCCTTCGAAATAGCTCCTGGGAAGGCCTTCTCACCTCCTTTTCAAAAATACTTTTCTCTTAGACTTTTCATGCACTCAACTTCCCCAGTCACCTTATCCTCCTTAATTCCACCATGCAAGCCTTTCCAATCTACACATTCTCGGTCTTAGCCACTCCAAGTTTCATCCTTAATGCCATCAAAACCCTGTAAAGAAATTTTCTTTCGTAGGGGGTAAAGGCAAGGAAAGAATGGCTTTGATTAGCTAGGAAAAGATATGGAAACCAAAGTTATAGGGAGGCCTCGGGCTAAGGGATTCGATGACTCTGAATAAAGTCTTGAGCACCAAAATATGGTGGAGATAGCACAAGTGATCCCAAGATCTCTGGGACAAGCTTTCGAGGAGGAAGTATGCACCCAACGTTGCCGAAAAGAACCTTATAAGATGGAACGAGAATACTCTGGGGTCCTTAATCTGGACTGCAACCAAGATGAACCATCTTTTGGTGGTCAATAATTCCTTCTAGGAAGTCCGTAACAGAAAAACAACTTCATTCTGGAATAACTCGTGGCAGCAATTTCCCGTTCTGACGCATGATTCCCTGGCTGACACCTTCCTCATCCTGGATACCCAAGCGGGACTGGCGATAGTATCATACTACTGGAAAGAGAATCCACCTGGCACCACCTAGAAAAGATGGAAATCCTCCAGAAGTGATCTCCACATTGCAGAGCACGTGGATCTCCAAGCCTGGTACAAGCTGACCACTACCAAAAAAATCCAAATCCTTCAGGGAGAGGACATATTAAGATGGGGAAACTCCTCATGGGGCATATTTAATATCCAAGAAGCTTACAAAATCAAGGCGGCCTACCATCCCACCCCAGGAGAATATTTGGATGAAAATATGGTCAACCAAACATTGGCCGAAAATTAGCACCTTCCTATGGCTTGTGGCTCACAAAAGTATTCTTACTTGGGATAATCTCATGAAGAATGGATTCATAGTGCCATCTATATTCCCTCCCTATTTAGGGTAGGAAGAATTGCAAAKTCATCTGCTCAATCTCTGCTACTATAGCTCACAAGTCTGGKATCAATGCGTCATAGTCATGTGCATTTCAKATCACAAGTGHGAGGTCCTCAGGGAAACCATTGAAGAATGGAGGGACACAACCTTCCAATATCCCATTCTTAATCACATCTGGYGGCTACTTCCTGGGTTTATCCTTTGGMAACTTTTGAAAGAGCGTAACAGGTGTATCTTCCTAACAACTCATCGGGGCATGCAAATTATCTAGACTCAAGTGCATAGCAATATCATAAACACCATCAGTTTGCAGTTGTGGAAAGAAATGGATTTGAAATGTCCTACACATGAATAGAGCATCTTGGATAGTTGGATTGTCACCCCAAATCCCTTTCTCAATAAAAATCCCCAACTCTCCCAAACCAAAGGCAACCCTTCTCATTAGTCTCCTTTGCCTGCAAGATTTATCAAGTGAAACTTTGATGGTGCCTCTAAAGGAAATCGAAGTGCAAAAGGTTTTGGTGTGGTCTTCCGCAATAGCCAGGGGAACATTTTGATCATATTAACAGGAAGTCTGGTTCATAACAAAAACAATGAGGCAGAGCTATGGGGTCTCACAAAATGTCTATAGATAGCTCATGCTCAGGGATACCACCAATTGATTGTGGAGGGGGACTCTCAAGTAATTCTCAATCTCTTCTGGAAAATTCTTAATGGAGTGGACCCAGACAAAATCTCCCCATGTTGGTGTCTTTCTTCAGGACTCAGTACCATTGCATCTCTCATTCAACCTCACCTATCTTTCATCCCTTTGCATATATGGAAAAAACCTAATCAGATTGCAAATGATTTATCCAATATCAGAGCATCTTATCCTCCATGGCCTCCACCCACATGGAGCATCCTATCCTCCATGGCCTCCACCCACATGGAGCATCCTATCCTACAGAGGTGCCTTGAACGAGATATTACTATAGAAAGCCCACCGGATGGGGTGTTAGCAGGTTACAGGTGTCCAAGTGGAGGGGACAGTGCCTTCCAGTGTAGTACTAGCCACATGAATGGGGCATGCACCTCCCCTCCTCCCACACCATGAATTTGCATAGGCGTCACTCCAACCAAAGAGCCATTAACTATTTGAGTGCACTCTTCCTTGTCTCCTTCTCCAATCAATGGATTTGTCTTTATGGAGGTCACCTATGCGCGTATGCATCTTCCCTCTCCAGCACTATTCATATCATGTTGCTCCTCAATTGGTCCATCAATTCTTCCTCTTCCGAGCAAAGCCACCACTCGGTTTGCATTCCTCCTTGGTTCTTACCTATTGTGTTATCCAGCTCTTAGTGCCCTCATACCTTCTTTTCGTTTCGGTCATGCCTCGACTGTGGGGGAAATCCAATCAAGGCTTAGCTTGGTACCAAAATAGGCCTCGCATGGCCATCTGACCTCATCCTGCCCTAGCACCATCGCAGATCTCTCCACCTTCTTCACCCTCCTCCTCTAACCAGCCCTCTCAGAGCCAAAGTATCCTCTCGCCTTTGTCCTCACCATGGGCCTGCCGAGTCGAGTGGTTCGACCTCCTGGGGAATTCATTGGGTTTATCCCTTGGCCCATTACCAGACTTTGCCTCTTCCTCGCAACCTGCCTTGGTCGTCCCACCAAATTCACCTGAGAATTCAGCTCCTGAGCCGCCACCAATGCATCCACCACTGACCCAGTCTCCTTAAGAAGACACCTCCTTCCATTGGGAGAAACCACTAGACCAACCACATTCATGTTCGAACTATGCCTCTTGCACAAAGTTTCAAGACAACATTGCAATTCTGCAAGACTTGGTGTTTGAGGTCTGCAGGGAGGTGGACAACATACGGTTCCATCTAGAAATTCTAGACAAGAAAGGGACACAAATTCTGCAAATTCTATGCTCTCTGCAAGGCACTCGACACTCCCCAGAACAGGCACCTAGTGCACTACCGGCCTCAGTGGTGGTCTTGGCTCTAGCTCTCCAAACACCAGCAGTGGACAACTCAAGGATGGTCTCGGCTTCAGCTCTCCATGCCCCAACAAAGGACAACGTGGCACACAACAAACCCACTGCATGAGCTACGACACCTTCATAGGTGTCTGATTGCATGACATGTTTTAAGTTTTTCTTATGCTTGGACAACTAAACTTTTAGATAATTCTCTTTTTTCCTGTCATAACTCAGTCCTATATGTTCTAGAAGGTCGGACGAATTGGTTTTCCCATGGGGCGATTCTCTTCCAGATTATTAAAACTGGGGTCTTTTTTGGTTTGGAGGTATTGGCTGAATTGGTTTCCCTCCGGGGAAATTCAACATTCACAGTGCTCAAACACTCATGACGATACTATAATTTTTTTCTTTTGAAAAGTAATTTATACATACTTAAAAAAAGAAAATGTTGTTCCATCAACAAACAACTAAAAGGAAATATCATGTGCAAAAACATACATGTGGTAGCAATAAAATATTTTTTTAATCAACAAACAACTAAAATGAAATATGAATATAGTTATATGCGAGTGGTAAAGAAATAATGTATATGAATATGGTTATATGCAAGTGGTAAAGAAATAATGTATATGTGGAACACGTTCTTCTTTTGTTATTTATAACATGGATTAATAATGGTCGTAATACCATTTTAGTGATTGTGTTGTAGTGTAGTAGTAAGTGAGAATTTGTTGTATGTTACAATATGTATTTTTATTATAATGAATAGTTTAATATTGAATTGAAAATTATACATATATCAATAAATATAAATTTTAATATGTAATTTATATTAATTTATAATTTAAAAATTATGTAATATGTATGTTTATATCTATTAATATAGAGAGTGATTTATAAGTAGATAAACTTTTTTTATTGTTTAGTTAATTATTTTTTTACATAAAATAAAATTTTACATTCATTTATTTATTTTTTCAAATTTTATTATTTTAAAATGTGAATTTTTTTTTAATAATCAAATTCAATAGTTGAAGTTTCCCTCAATTTAAAAAACTATATTTTTCTAAAAAAAATTTACCAAACTTAAGAGAGAATTTTCCATTATTTGCTTATTAATTTACTCTTTAAACTTACTCTTTAATGTACTAATATCCATATTACAAATTATTATTTAATAGATTTGTTTTTCTTGTATTTAATTTAATTTTTTTAAATGTTCCACCAAGGGAAGTTTAAGGGATTTTTCAGTAATATTCTAGCTAGAAACATGAGAATATCTCCCACAAATAATTGAATTATACTAATTTACTTTTTCTTTTTGTCATAGTGATATTTGTGATTAAGTCTCATCTTTAGGCTTGAAAAATTTAACTAAACTTTGAAGGGCTTNAGTAATATTCTAGCTAGAAACATGAGAATATCTCCCACAAATAATTGAATTATACTAATTTACTTTTTCTTTTTGTCATAGTGATATTTGTGATTAAGTCTCATCTTTAGGCTTGAAAAATTTAACTAAACTTTGAAGGGCTTGAATTTTGTCAATTTATGAAATTGATAAATGTGCTCATAAATTTATTGTTTTACTTCTTTAAATTTGAGATTTATTTATCTATAACTTTTTGATTCAAGCTCGCGAATTATAAGGGCTTTAATTTTGTCAATTTATGAAATTGATAAATGTGCTCATAAATTTATTGTTTTATTTCTTTAAATTTGAGATTTATTTATTTATAGCCTTTGGGTTGAAGGTCGTGAATTATTGAAATTAGGTTGGCCTTGTTTTCATCAACCAATTTTGAATCTATTGTTTTAATAATTTGAAATTTTGAATATTTAAAAATAAGTTACAAAATTTAATTATTTATATAAAAATAAATATAATATTAAAAAAATATTTTAAATATTTATTTTTATAATAAGAAATAAATTATTTTGTTAATGCTTATGCGTAGAAATTTCACAATAAACCATATTAAAAGTGAATTCAAAATCATTCTCTAACATAGACTTTAATATCTTCTCTCACATACACAAAGGTTGAAATTGTGTTTTTTTCATGGTGGGGACTAATAATTAAGCTACAACCCAACACATCCATAAACGAAGACACCATAAATGTTGTTGTTCTTGTTTTGCCACTTGGGTCAGCAAAAAAAATGCACTTAGTTTCCTTGTCAGGCAACAAGACAATACATAAGTTGGTTAGTTGATTAATGGATCAACCATAGATAAAACAAGGAAAGAAATAACAAGAAAACAAATAACACTTGAAAGAAAAATAAAACTAAAGATGCATAAAACTTCAAATACAAACTTGCAAATGAGACCGAGAAATAGCTATCAATAGCACTGATCTTTCTTCTAACAATGGAAATACAAATTTGAAGAATTAATGGTTGAACTTCTCAAGAGGTGAGAAGAACAACACTAGTTATGAATGCCCAAATAGCTCTAAGAGAATTATGGCTTCTCCAAAACCAAATGAACAACATAACAAAACTGAACATTCTTCTCTTTGTTTGCATACCTTGGTCATGTATTTATGCAAGATTTTTCATAAATTTCTTATAGTGTGAATGGGAGCCCTTTGAAGGTACTACCCATCCCTTCAATACCCCCAAAGCTAGATTTCGGGCCAATTTTGGAGTCTTATCATGGTACACTTCAACCTGGAAGTGATTGAGGCCCGACTAATTGCATTAATGGGTTGTTTTCACATCAACACATGTTCTTATAGAGACATTCGCGTAGACTATGTAGTTTGCATATTCAACATTGTGTTGGCTTACGCAGATGTGCGCAATCAAGCTTTGGGGAAATTGCATCGAAATTCAAGGACTATTTGCATAGTTTTGGTTGCTTGCTAGACAAGTTATATAAATGCTTGACATACATTGATTGTTATGTTGTGTCTGTACTTTCTTCAATCATTACTTGTATTGTTGTGAGAAATTTTTCAGTGATAACAGATGCCCCTTGGTATGTGAGTTTAGGAGCATATGTATAGCCGAAATACATCATTGTTTCTTTTGGTGGTGATGTGATTGTATAGATGAGTTGGATACTTTGTATTGAGGAACTGATAAAGCGATTCATTAGGGGGAGAGGGGAATAATATGTGAACTAAATGTTCTCCGAAAAAAATAKTTTTTTTACAAATGAGGSAGGCATGCCCAATGCTCGTTTCATGAAACCAGAATAGTATAATTGTAACTAAAAACAATTGATGAAGTTGATATATGCATCTCCCTTGGGGGCGCCAATAACGGTAGATAAAAGTTCTGTGGAAATAAATGGACAATAGTGTAATGTGTCAATATCTTAGAGGCATTGATGGCCTATCAAATTCAAAGGTCTTTGGCGGTCATTCAAAACTGCAACGGTCGCAAAGTAAGACCCACTGTAACATGMAATTGTGTTGATTTTGAATGTTATGAGGGTCAATGAAATCATAAAGAAATGAGGATGATTTATGTTATGTTCGAGGCTCGTTATTGGTGAGGTAATGAGAGCCAATACACGTCTTCCCTCCTGGAAAATGGTTTTGATGTTGACATGTAGGGAGGCACAATTGCAAAAAGAAAATGGCTTCTTGACATTGATTTGGTCAAAATGGTGTCAACAACTATATGGAGGAAAATATGAATGAACTGGTAACATGGACAAAGTTCAATATATATTAGACTCAAGAATCTCCCTTGGTTGGGGGTATATTTAATGATGGTAGCAATGACAAAACATGATCGTGTGTCAGGGGAATGACCAAATATTGGGTAAATTGTTTTGAATTAGTGAGACTGCAAAGGGATGTAGGATAGGTCAAAATACAGAGGTTTGGGACAAGGATGTCTATGATAGTTGGGATTTTGGCCACGGTAAGAACAGATTGCAGAGATGATTATGAAAGTGGGATACCCCAACCAAGGGAGACATGGGTTGTTGCTTTCCAAGGAAAAAACACCATCAACGATGATGGTCAACATCTATGAAATTGATTAAAACAAAAGGTGCTTTATGAAATTGTCAACTGAATAAAGAACAATTGGGGTTGATAATACACATATTGAAGTATGTCTTGGTTGGGGTTGTTAATACACATATTGAAGTATGTCTTGGTATGCTTGGGGCGCAAGTAGTTGAATGAAGGGTGGGGGGCCAATGCGTGGGTTTCTGCACTAGGTAGGTGAATGGAGGAGGATCTTACATATGGGAAACTAATATTGGATGAGATGGAGGGTTAATGATGATGCAGAGACACATTTAATGTAACCATAACAATATGATTCGAGATTCCATCGGGGGTAGGATAGAAATATGATGAGAAGAAGTATGAGGCTCATTCTCTGAGATGCAGGACTATCAGGACTTCCAATATAAGGGGAAAGAGCAACCTAAGTGTCTATTTTCCAAGGGGAAAATTTATGTGGRATGACTCATGTAGGAGAGAATGCTACCAAGTGACAGTACCTGAATGATAGAGGTGATGGTAAGACAAATCTTGATGTGGGGATCCTAAGGGTAAATGTCGAGGGGTATAACTAGGATATGTAGTTGTTTGCAAAGGAATTTAGTGCATGTCATTGTTGAACATATACTTGAAGGGGCCATGGGATGAAAAATAATGAATGGTTTGTTTGTCTTAATAACAAGTAAATGCACCCACAAAAACAAAATACCTGATGTGAAAAGTATCTGATAATAAAGAACATGTAACAAGTATTTGATAATAAAGCTAATGAGTGTGCGTACTTGTGCCCAACACCTAGGGAAAGGGCCCTGAGAAGTGATATGATTAAGGGTAGAATTTTTTTTTATGTATAACCCATTGAATGGGTCCTTGAGGGTGGTTTCTTATAGGTGAACCAAAATTTAGGCACCCTTAGTAAGACAATGGTGAACGATGGATGGGCCCCACCAAAGGGATTCAAATTTTCTTTGGCCTAATGTGTCATGAGAGATATCATAGGACAATACTAGGTCACCTTCATTAAAGGAGAGGAGGTTGAATCGGTGATCAAAGAAAACTTTGTATTGTTTCTTGGATGCTTCGTTGTTTTATAAAGAGGACCATATATCCTTGTTGAAAGATTCGAGCGTGAGCAATTTTTTCTCCATTGGAGTGGTGTCGGGAAGGAGTTCGATTGCGGTACACAATGTGGGGATTTCACATTCTATGGGAAGGATGAATTCAAGCCCATGAACAAGATGAAATGGTGTGAAGCTGGTGGAAGTTTTTATTATTGTGCGATATTCCCATAATACTGAAAAGAGCATGTGGTTCTAGTTTTCTTTTTATTTTTGAATAGTGTGTTGTAGCATGGTTTTGAGGATTTTTTTAATGGCCTCAAGTTTCCCATTCGATTGTGGATAGTATGGTGAACATAACTCTTGAGTAAACCCTCTCTTGGTGGATAACTCAACCAATACTTTGTTTTCAAAAAATTTACCATGGTCAGACACCAACTGGAGGGGAACTCCAAAATGGGTAATGACATGGTTAAAGAAAAAGCGGGTTGTAGTGTATGTCGTGTTCTTGAATTTTGGCATGGATTCTTCCCATTTGGTGAAGTAGTTGACAGTGACTACAATGTATTTATTCCCATTGATGGAGCAGTCTTGTGTGTCATGAAATTGATACCCCATTTTCAAAAGGGGCCTGCCATGATGACAGGTTGAAGGGGAATGAGTGGTGATCTATCTTTACGCATATATAATTAACATTTGTCGCAACGCTTGATGGTGTGAATGCAGGAAGAGAATAAGGTGGGCCAAAATTAACCATCTCGAATGAATTTATGTGCAATGTACATTCCATATAGGTGGCATCCAAATGCACCACTTTGGAAGTCATTTAGGACTTTCTCTACCTCTTCTATGGTGAGGCAATGATGGAGTATAAAATCTTCCCTTATGTGATAGAGGACATATCCTATGAGGATTTATCGAGGGGCCTGATGATGGATGCATCAAAAATCGTCTTGGGAGATATGAGGACCGAATTTTTGCGTCCGAAGGTACAAGAGAATTTCTCTGTACCATGGGTCATTGGATGATATAAAGAAAAATTGTTCATCCGAGAATTTGTCATTAACAAGTGTATCGTTTGAACTTGTTGGGACATCTATTATCATCTTTGTGAGAACAAGCGATTTATTTCTTTTGGGAATTTTAAACTCTATATCATATTCTTGGAGGATGACAATCCAGCAGGAAAATTTTCCATTGATCTGGTGTCGACTCAGGAATTATTGCATGGGATTAGAATCTACCACGACCTTGGTAGTTCGAAGCAAGATATAGTGGTGGCGTAGTTTTTTTACTGCAAGGAAAACCATCAAGGATAATTTCTCTTCATGATTGTACTTTAGAGGTGGATCGAAGAGGTTATTACTAATATAGTAAATTACGTGCTCACACCCATCATCATCTACTTGAACTAATACTCCTGCAACTGACACCTATGAGGTAGACAGATACAGGATGTAATCCTTATCAAAGTCTAGGGGACTAATCAAGGGTGCTTTGCTAAGTGCTTCTTTGAGGGATTCAAAATCATCTTGGGCATGTTGATCCCAATGGAATGATATATCATGCCATAGTAGGCACAAGAATCCATGAGTGAAAATGGCTTAATCGGGAACGAGACGATGAATAAAATTGGCCTTTCCTTG
>SNQJ01S0066245.1:0-14949 GCA_010110895.2 Picea sitchensis | reverse complement strand
AAAGTTCATATCAGAGTGAATCACTCAACCCAGGGTCTTATTACCGATTCTGATGTAGTACAAATTTAACCATGTGAATATATGTCCTGATGTTGAACATGGAAAAAACCACTTGATTACCGGTCAATGAGGTAAACCGTTAACAAGTACGAGGGAGATCACCATTAATGTCAATGATTCCCAAGGTACTTTTAGTATATTTCAACGAATGCGAATAGATGAGCTAAAGTCGAACATCCGTGGAATCATCTGATTAGGGGTCAATGATGTAAACCCTCTGTCAAACATGAGGAGGCCTGCCATTGAGGCATGCAGGTCCCAAGGTACTAACTGGTTTCTAATTCTAGTTCCCGGATAATGTGTTAAAGTCGATAAGAATAGACTCGTCGCAGGAGGGACTTGATGTATCCCCCATCAACGACACGAAATAAACATAGAGATGTAATTGGTGGATCAAATGAACATGGATTGACATGGGTATTGAAACAAGATATTTTTGATGGCTGGCTCTCGAGGTGGATACTTCCCTTGAACATTGAGGCATGACAATAGAAACATGACATGGACCAAAACACGATGATGCAGTGGATACTGTGACTTTCGTCGGGTGACCCAAAGGAGTAAGAAAATCTCAAAGGATTGGTTCAGTGTGAAAATACAAAGTGTCATGTTCAAGGGTAACTCTAAGAGTTACTGGTAATGTTCTCAAAAACTGCTTGGTTTTATTCCTTCAATTTTTCCCCCATCCAGATAGACGAGTACCTCTTTTTTATTTAATGAGCTCGAGGAGGATAACATGTGCTCGATATAAATTACCTTCGGTAAGTCCCTCGTCCTTTGTTTAACGAATTGGAAGAAGTAAGGGTTTGGTCCCATACGAGCCCTTCAATGTATGATTGTTTAATGAGTCCAGAGAAGGTAAAATCGGTGATTTTTCATATTTAGAGAGTCTGAAAAGAACTTAAAGATGACTCCATTGTTTTCCTTTTTCATAATGTTAGTCTCGCGAGGCTGAAAAGGAGATAAATTATCACTCGAAATATGCCCTTTCAAACCTTTTAACGAGTGTGAAAGGAAGCAAAATCACTCGATAATATTTTCATGTTTAGAGAGTCTGAAAAGAGCTTAAAGAAGACTCTAGGGAGTTCCTTTTCTGTATATCCATGCGAGTCCGAAAAAGAGATAAAATTTTACCCGGATGCATTCTCATGTATTTATGAGCATGAGAAAGAACAAATACTAAGCTCAGTATGCCCCCAGCTTGAAAAAGTGAGTGGCTTAACTCCAGAATGATCATCAAAGGCTGGAGACATGCCCTCCAAGATTCAATTCATTCACAAACTTTGAGATTGGCACCAATTTCTCTACTAGATGAGAAAAAGGAGAAGGGTGGATGAAAAGAAGGTTCAAGAGAAGTGATTGTTTCATTTTTTAATGAGCTTGACACAGGAAAATAATTATGCTCATGGCTTCGGGTTCAATCCCTAGATTGTTGTTTCATTTTTTAACGAGCTTGCTACAGAGAGGAAAACTATGCGCAAAGCCTCTATTTCATTTGTTAACGATCTTTCTATAGAGAAAAGAAACTATGCTCGTAGACTCTCCATGATCATGGCTTCCAAGAGAACAACGCTTTGGAAGGACACCATGTCAAGGGACAATAATTGGTCATGGCTTCCCAGAGATCTTTACTGGATGGAAGAACATTACTCTAGAAGGAACACATGTCGAGGGTCATCACAGGGGTAAGGAGATCAGGCTCCAACAACCCTACTGAAGAGATCACCATGTCCACTACCGGATCCAAATCATCGGAAGTTGAAATCATGGGAGATGAGGGAAAATCAACATCAGGAGGGGAGATAGAGTGTATATCTTCCCGAATTTCTTCACGAGGGGGGAGAAAAGAGGATCGGTGATGGTTATTATCCTGAGCTAACTTGTCAATGAAAATCATTTTCATAATAGATTCATCAGAAAGAAAAATTGGGGAAATGTAATCGATCGCAAACGACAAGGAACTTAACTGTGTTGGAATCGAGCAATTGTCGAGTGCCAATAGATGTTGGTCATCCGAAGAGGGAGAAATGGATTGGACAACAATGCATGATGTTTCGGCTGGGCTAAGTGGCATGGTGTCACCTAGCGCATCGAATTCCAAAGGACTAGACACAATCCAAGGGTCAGATGATTCCAAAGATTGATAAGTCGTGGTCGAAATCATATCGACGGTGGCAATATGATGTGTAGTCAGTGGGAGTGTTGTAGGGAAGGTACCCATAAGGCTATAATATTTCAGCAAGCCAACACCAATGATTTCATATGTGATCTTGTGATCTCCCAAGAAAGGAATGTTGTTGGTAGTAGGAGTGCGAGCATCAGTTGTGCAGAATTGTAATTGATCAATAGTGACAATATTTCCTTGATGAGGAAATTGTACACATCAAAAAACTGATGAAGCAACGATAGTCATAGCATAAAACCAACTTATTCCAAGTAATAAGTTGTAATCAAGGGGAGCATTGACCACCTCGACATCAACAGTGACAATTTTGCCACCCAACTGGATGGGCAGGGACTGTAAAATCCCATGGGGATGAAAACCTCACCCATCAAATACGCGTAACATCATTGGGGATATTTTAAACCTTTCCAATAGGATAAAGACATAGCACAAGTAGAGGCTCCCTCATCCAAGATAGTTCGGTGGATTTGTTGATTGTGAACAACAACACCGATTTGAAAATCTAGTTGGTGAGAGAGTCAAGACTGATAATTATCCAGGTTAAACATGATATGGTTGGATGACTTAGGATCAATAGCGTAAATAGCATCCAAGAGTGTTCTACGTTGACTGGGGTAGTGTTGTAGAACTTCCAATGCATACATAGCACACAGTGCTTGAGCCAAATCTTCAACAATATTGTAGTTTTGGGCAGCACATGAACTAGGAGTAAACATAGATTTATGGATAGTGCTCTTAGGAGGGCATAAGATAGATTCGAACTTAGGTTTCTCAATCTGAAGTGGTCCAGACAGAGGATTAACCGATGGAGGACTAACGGAGGACAGTGATGGATCCGTTAAAGTATCGGTCCCGTTAGTAACTTTTCCTTTGTCAGGTTTAACTGGGATGTCATATGTCTTAGAGAGAGTGGTCAAATTAATCCCATTACACATATAAATATGTGCACTCATCGAGGCTTCATCATTAGGATGGCTAGAACTACCCCCAGGAGAGGGGGTTTGAGAAACCATTGATTGTTGTTATGGAAAAGGCTGAGTAAGCACAGCGGGTTGTGAATTTCCTTGGAAAATTTTAGCCATTTCATTGCGATGTGGATAGTCTTGAGTGTAGTGATCATCCGCAGAAATGATACACAGGAATTTTAGTTTCCGTTGTGGTTGCTTTTCGGCAGCAGGTGTTTGAGCTTGATTTTTTGGTTGTTCATTGTTATTTGTATTTCTTGATTTATTTTTTGTCTTCTTCTTACCTCTAGATTGTTGTGAAGGGGCATATTGAACTGCATTCACCTCATAAAACTAATTTTGGGGGGAGGTAGAGGAGAGTGTGGTTGACTGGGAAGTAGATTGAGTTGTGATGGAATCAATAATACCATCTGCATGAGATGAGGATGACGATTTGGATGGATCGGTATTAGCTCGAGCAACATTCGGAAGCAACTCATACAAAGTACCAGATTGTGAATAATCCAAATCTAAGTACTAAGCTCGAGAAATGGTTTATTCCTCAATGACTGTGCCACCCATAGTGACATCGCAAGTGATTGGGGGTAAAAGTGATTTAGTAAACCACTCTGCCAATAATATGTCAGGAATGATTGCTTTGATCAGCCTTTGTCATCGTCTCCACTCATGAATATGGTCGTAGATATGCATGAAATTAGTTTGACGAAGGGAGGTCAAGAGTTCAGTACCCATCTCGTAGCGTATAGGTAGTTGAAAGTGCATGAGGAAAGACATGGCAAGGGAGTTGAAATCATGAAAAGAAGCACGTGGTAGTTTAATATACCACTTTGTTGCAGAACCCGTAAGCGTTCGCTGGAAAATACGCAAACGTATAGAATCATCCATGAGGGAGTTTGATGAACACCACAAATGAAAAGTCATCACATGGTTATTTGGATCTTCTCTATATTTTCCATCGAATTTCGTAATTTCAAAAGGAAGTTTAGCTGGAATAATTGGCCAAACCGGAGAATGAAAAATAGGATCATTCGTTAACTAAGACAAGTCTGGGAGATCCAGAGTCGCAAGGAAAGGTAGTTGTTGGTTAATCTATGGGTGATACTAGTGTGGTGTAGGAACACCAGTAGGACCATACACTGGGTTAGGTGGATAATTGTAACCAGTGGGTCCTCCTGCATAAGGTTGATGCTAACCAGAGTACACAAGATTTGAGGAGGTTTGAGAAACATGTGTGAGCGGAGGATAACCGGATGGGTTTTGAGGATTATAAGTCGGATTTTGTGTTTTCCTATAAGGGGGGTAAACACTTTGTCCATAAGGATGATATAGATGAGTTCCTTGAGGAAGAGGAGGTTGTTGTGGACCTTGAGAATTATGTCCTCCCGAGAACTGTGGGTTTCCTGGGAAAGGAATGTTCCACAGATTAGGTGTTGTAGATGCATTATGTCCATATGGTTGATGATGGGCTCTAGTTTGAGACTGCCCCCCCAGCATGAGGTTTCCCTCCAAATGGGGGTTGTCCTCCGTAAGGAGGTTTCCCCCCGAAAAGAGGTTGGCCCCCAAACATAGGTTTCCTTTCGAAAGGAGGTTGCCCCCCAGCATGAGGTGGAGTTCCTAGAATTTGGGAACCAAACGTAAACGACTAATCAATGTCACTTAATGGATTAGAGCCACCAAGACCAGTCCCTCTGGGTTGATGTATAGGTATAGAACTTCAAAGTATAACTTGGGTAGTGGTGACAATGGAAGAATTCAAAGCTCTGTACCCAGAAGGAAGTGATGATGAAGGCCTAGATGCTAGTGGTGTGTCAATCGTAGCTTGGCTATCCACCACATTACTAGTGGGAATAGTCGGAATGTGAGGGACCATTGTAGAATGGGCCATATAGAGAGAAAGAGTGTAACTTGGGCCAAAAGATGACATGTTCATATCAACAGATGGCGTAGTTGGAATAAAGGTTGTAGCAGTAAAATGATCTAAGGGTATAGTGTAGGTAACAGGTATATCAACACATATTCCTGGTCCGTAAAGATCACGCACCGTGTGCAGTGGGCTTCGAACAGTGTCAGAAGTCCAAAGGGGGTCTCCGACTAGAGGGTTTGAATGAGACCCAGTCGAAATGTCAGAAGGATTAATAGCAACAAGTTCTTCGGTTGAATTTAGTCAAAGAAAGCGCCTCTCATATCCCGCGGGAATGCGGAAAGCCTCTAGAGACTCTGAAACAATTCGAAAATACTATAAAGGGGTGGGAACTTCCTCCTGTGAGGTTATAATGTAGTGAACCTCTCTCTGTTGAGAAGATCCCTCCATAGAATGGGGGGGTAAAGGGGTAGTGTATTCCATATTTTCTGGAGGGAGTCCCTGTACCCTACGTGAATGGTGTGGAGGGTCGATGTTGGTGGAGAAAAATCGATGGAAAAAATCTATGACCAACTAACTAAAAAGAAACAGCATACACTAATAAAATCTAGGGATCACAACCAAGCAAACAAAACCTTCTCTCGATGACCGTACAAGTTGGTGATGAAATCCAATGTCACGTGATCAAGTCAAGAAGGGGCTAGGATATGGTGGAATAGTTACAATGGCAACCTTCTTAACGGACTTTCACTTTGGTGCAAGCTTCCACATAGTAATTATGGATTTACCCTCCAAGGAGCCTGAGTGAGTTTGACCAATGTTTGTTCCAGGTACAATGAGACTTCCCTTCACCATCACCTCATGTAAGTACCTAAAGATTATGGCAACTAAAGAAACCAATTCATAGTTAGTCCCTGGGTGGGTACATTCGACAGTCCGATCCGAACATATGGGCAGGATAACAAGTCTGAAATCAACCTGAGAGGCTCCCACACATAATTGTTGGTATACCTTCAAGTGACCCCCAATATATGATCTGACCACTACAAACAATTGAACCACAGAGGGATAATCTCCGTAATTCACCCGAATGCGACCTCGTGCGTAACCCCTGTGTGAGAGGGGGATCCCAGAAAACCTATACGACAATTGGATTTGACTCTCCCTAGCTCAGGGTGCTAATGTTTGTTTTGAAAACTTTGGAGAGTTGTACTCACAGGCTAATCCAAAGTGTTAATCCTAGTCTAATGTTGGTGGAAGATCCTAAAAACAAAAAAAAATAAAAATTCTAGATAATTTTTAATTAGCGTTCCTTTTACAACTGTTCTTTACTCAAAGGGTGTATGAAAGTGAAATTGATGGAATGATGACTCAATTCCCTAAAAAATGCATAAAAGTTGATAAGCAATCGTTTCTTTTCAATGAATGCCTATTTAAGGGAAAGAGAGAGAGTTTTTTTCACTATCAAACACTAATATGGAATTCCCTCAATCAATTTGTTCCCAATCAAATCCAATGTAGTGCTAAAACATTTCAGAAATCCCTTATAATATCCAAACCAATCACTACAATCCGTCCTTTTGCTCATATGTGAAGGATAATCAGATGTAAGACTTCTAATGTCAATCAGACTTCAGGAAATCAGAAGCAAACCTCACACAAAACAAAAGATACACTCTCGTTATGAATAAACAAAAAGAAAAAAGTAACCAAAGTTGCAAACAAGAACCAAAAACCTCAAACATAAAAGAAATGATGGAAAAATTAYTTCAAAAATCAAATAAAAAGGTTCACAGACCTTTGGATTTCCTCACAAAAGCTTCCACTCAGTCAGATAAAGGAGAAGAAAACAACAAGTTAACTCTAGGCCAGCGAAGACAAAGAGTGACTTCAAGGCAAGGAAASAAAATGTCAAATTCCAAAATAAGAAGAGATTAATCCTTAGAAAATAGGGTGTTGAAGGCCAATACTAAGATGGACTGAGAGTATGAGACTCTGAGCAAGTGCAAGAGGCACAAACTGAACCCAGAAACTGAAAAATTTAAGGATTTTTCACTGAAAATGGGATAGCACTCTGGTGTAAGGGGCACTAGAGCGTTATAACGCTCTATGTAAGACCACCAGGAAGTGTTGGCACTCTAATAACAAGGGAAGGGGAGCGCTCTGCTTCAAAATCTCAGAAAAGTTCCCAGAAACTCAAAAAATCAAGGAAATTTAGTCAATCAGGTTGATTTTGATGAAATAAGGAGGCAATCGAACAAATATAAAAATCAAAGACAGTATGGAGAAGATCAAATTAGTGGATAAAGGGTCACAAAAAAGATCTGGGAAAGGAAACAAAAATCATAGCTCCTCCCCAGTGGAGTCACCAATTTCTATTACAGGTGGATCCTCCTGTGGACAAGCGGATTCCCTCTTGGTCTGTAGACTCCTAAGGCCAAGATTAGATAGGATATCGCTTTGGAATAGGTTGTAAGGCACACTCTCTAAAGCATCAAAACACAAAATAGTATCTTGTGATATGGATATTTCAAATCCAATTGCTACATTTTGTCCTCGGAAGCCCTTATATCACAAGGGTCAATCATGAGGTCGCATTAAGACTGGCAGAGTTATTCACCCTGCTTTGTTTGTCTTGGTATAGAGATTGTGAATATTATTGGGGGTCACTTGGAGGTATACCCACGATTATGTGTGGGATCCTCTTGAGTTGATTTTGGACTAGATACCCTACCTTTGCGCGTGGATCAGACTGTCGACTATTTCCCCTGGAATCACTGTTGTAGTTGGTAACCTTAGTAGCCTATCTCTTTAGGGTATCTACATGAGGTGACTATGGATGGGAAAGCATTCATGTTACCTGGAATTGGTGTTAGCTAAACTCACTTGGAATCCTTGGAGGGTATACCCACGATTATGTGTGGGAGCTTGCACCAAGGTGTAATTCCGTTAAGCAAGTCGTCAACGTAACTTTTCCACCCTCTTTATCCCAAACCCTTCTTGTCTTGATCTCGCGACGTTGGATTTCATCACCAACTAGTGACTTAGAAATAAGAAGGTTTCTTTGCTTAGTTTGATTTCTAGATTTTGTTAGTGAGTGTTGTTTGTTTTCTCTAGTTGGCCATAGATTTTTTTTCGTTCTTTACTTGGTTCAGCCAACATCGACCTTCATCATTCACGTAAGATGCAAGGGATACCCCCAGAATATCTGGAAGGTTATCTCGCTTTTCTTCCTAACTCACTAGAAGGATATCTTGAGGGAGTAGTCAATAACAAAGTAGCTTCTGAGGTTGGAAGCACACACTCTTTAGAAGGATTTTGAATTGTTTCAGATTACTTAGAGGCATTTGGACTTCCCCCAAATCCATTATTGAGTATTAGACAAGACACACATTTTCTCTGGATGAATTCATCAGGACAAATTGTTGTTGTTGTTGAGAATAATGGAGTACCTAATGGACCTAACGCAGGGTCTGGAGTAGATGATCCACTTTTTAAAGTGAATCATTTAGAACCCTGACTCACACTGCCGGAATTTTAAATCCTACTTCTGCCCCTTCCACAGTACACGGTGTTTATGGAAACCTAGGAGCGAGTCCTGATAAACCTATGGAATCACAAGTGCCTGAGACGTATGTTACCTATACAGTACCCTTAGATCATTTTACTAGCACAACCAATAATGTCACCATAGTTTCAGACCAATTGTTGATTGGTTCTCACTCAATTCCTCCTCTCCAAATGGCCCATTCTACTATGGTCCCATGAGCTACGATTGTTTCTACCAGAAATGTAGTTGTCACTCAAGCTCCTATTGGAACACCACTTCCTCTTAGACCAAATATGTCACTTCCCCATGGGTATATCGCTTTGAATACTTCCATTGATACCCCTACCCAAAATCCATACGGAGGGTTTGACCTCTTTGTTCCTCCTCGATATAATGCTTCTAGTCAGATTGTTCCTACACCTTCCCAGGTTCTCTCCGGAGGGCCTTACATTCCTCCTCCACCTTTGTTAGGAGAATCTCATCATCCTGAATTAGTGGCTCTAATCCAGTTGGAGGCACCATTCATTTGTCACTTATGGTTTCCAAATTCCCATTGGAGGTCAACCTCAAGCTGGGGAAAACCTCAATTTGGGGGACAACCTCAGATTAGGGGACAACCTCAACTTGGAGGGAAACCTCACGTTGGATTCCATAACCCAGTTTATGGACAAAATGTACATCTGTTACAAACTCAACCTTCGAATCCTCCTTTCCAAGGAAATCTACAATCGTATGGGGGGAAACATCGTCAAGTTAATTCTTTTGTGCCCCCTAATCTCTCTAAATCCTACTTGGGGTCAAAAATTTTAGTCTATTGTTCCTTTCCAAGGGAACATTCCTAATGTTAATCAAATCCCTCCACAACTGAATCTGTCAGAATTGTCTAATTATATACATACTACTTATGGTCCTACTGGTATACCCACAGGACTTCCTCCTCAAAACTACTAGTTTCCTCAAGTGAATAGACAGTTGCCGTTTCTGGCCACTTTGGATTTACCTGATTTGTCTAGGATTTTGAATGATCCTATTTTACATTCTCCTTATTTTCCCGTCATACCAACCAAGTTACCGTCTGAGATTCCTAAGTTTGATGTTCGAGAAGAAGAATACCCGAATAATCATGTTATGACTTTCCATCTTTGGTGTTCGTCCAACTCATTCATGGATGACTCCATCATATTACGACTTTTCCAACAAACTCTCCTCGGTTTGTAAGAAAAATGGTACATCGAGTTACTGTGAGGATTCTTTAATGACTTTAACACCCTATCCATGGCCTTTTTAACACATTACCAGTTGTCAATTCGATATGAGACATGAACTGAAATTTTGATCTCTTTTAAACATTTTTCTTCCACTCACATTTCTGATCACATTCATGAGTGGAGGAGCAGAAGATGCTTAATCAAAGTTCCTCTTCCTGATCAACTATTGGATGAGTGGTTTACCAAATCACTCATTTTTCCTATCGCCCGTGATGTTTCCATGGGTGGTGTCATCACTGAAGAGCAGGTGATCTCAGTACCTGGATCTCATTTATTCGTAAACAAGAAATCTTTATGACTTGATCCCTGATGCTCCTTTTCCCTCCACGAATCCTACCCCAACACCTCCAGCAGCTTCTCATGTTGTTGATGGTGTGATTGGCACCTTTCATGTTGAGACTCAGTCTGCACACACCAGTCATACCAATCCCAAGTCTACCACCTCTAATGTTTGGAATACTCTTGTTCCTACTCCTTTTGCCGATAAAATTTCTGAAGTTAACTCAGTACAATCCACTCCTACCAGTAAAAATAAAAATAAAAAAAAAGGGAAGGGTAAGAATAAGGAGGACAAAAATAACAATCAACCATCTGAGAAGTCTAAAATGAAACCAAGTGATTAGAAAGATAAACATAAACCTCATTACCCTTGTCTTATTTGTGGTGACGACCATTATATGAAAGATTGTCCACAACGTGCTGAGGTTACTAAGTTTCTACAAGGGATCGAAAAACCTTCTACACATGTCTTCTTGTCACAAATGTTTCCTTCTCAACAACAGGCCCAATTGGTCATTCATGACCAACCCTCTACTACTACCTCATCTTATGTCCTTATGTGTACTAGTGACTCTAAAAAGAACGAAGTTGCAGTCGCAACTCGAGCCAAAGATTACTCTTCGTCAAAAGAGAAAGTTGATGATATACCACCTTTGTTGGTTCAACCTTCTCCCCCAACTTCACCTCCAAACAATCCTCTTAATCTTGAATGACCGGGTCTCGATACAGTTCTTTTTCCTCCTCCCAGGGGCATTGTTCGAAATACCTCATTTAATCCTCATGCATGTGTTGCCCAAAACTAAAGTATTGTAGAATACCTTGCGCAAGCACTCTCTGCAATGTCGGCTCTCGAAGTCCTTCAAAGTTTTCCTACTCAAAGGAAGGTGTTGTTAAAGGATATTGGTGGAATTGATCCTACTGATACTAATTTGATAATCTCTGACTTGGAAGAGCATATTCCAAGGCTTCCTCCTCAATTAGTGTTTCAGATCCAAGTTGTTGTTGAAAACAAAAATATATATAGAATCATTATTGATGAAAGATCCTCGACTTATGTTATGTACACTACTTATTGGAAATCCATTGTCTCTCCTTCCCTCACCGAGTTGCACAATACACTTAAGGCCTTCAATGGCACAGGTTTTAAACGTTATGATTTTATTCCTTCATTGTCTATTACGTTGGAAGGTAAATCAGTCAATTTCGAGGTTGAGGTCTTTGATGCCCAAGAATTGGGCCCATGATCATAGAAATTGGTCATATGGAAAGCGAGGCCATAAATAAGGGTAAGTGCCTATTGAGTGGCTGATGAATAGGGTTTTTGAGGAAGCAATTGTGGCTATCAGATTCAAAGCAAGTCTGACTGTCGATCTGAATAAGGCCATTTCACAATCTCAGGTATCGGGAAGTCTGGAGACAAATGATGTGAAGACTATCGAAGCATGAAATCCAGAAGCGTCATATGGTATAAGTGTCAGGTCACGGCCCAAGGTCAAAAGCATAAAGGAGTAATGAAGAAGAAGCTGACAATAGGAGCTTTGGGAGCACGGAGGAAAGGGTGTGGATTTTAAGAGACCTACACCAAAAAGCCAAGGATGCATGTGTAAGTTAAATAATGAGACCATCATGGTTTCAAGGTGCTAGGTTGACTTAAAGGGCTGCTAGGACCTTGAAACCATGATGGTCATATGGAAAGCGGGGCCATAAATAAGGGTAAGTGCCTATTGAGCGGCTGACGACTAGGGTTTTCGAGGAAGCAATTGTGGTTGTCAGATTCAAAGCAAGTCTGACTGTCGATCTGAATAAGGCCATTTCACAATCTTGGGTATCAGGAAGTCTAGAGACAAATGATGTGAAGACTCTTGAAGCGTGAAATCCAGAACCGTCATATGGTATAAGTGTCAGGTCACGGACCAAGGTCACAAGCATAAAGGAGTAATGAAGAAGAAGCTGGCAATAGGAGCTTTGGGAGCGTGGAGGAAAGGGTGTGGATTTTATGAGACCTACACCAAAAAGCCAAGGATTCCTGTGTAAGTTAAATAATGAGATCATCATGGTTTCAAGGTGCTAGGTTGACTTAAAGGGATGCTAGCAACGCATGGTAGCTCCCTGAGTAGTAAGCATCATCCTAATCCCGATGAAGGTAGTTAATGAAGAATGGGTGGTGGTTGAAACCTCGTCTCAAACCATAAATGGAAAGCATGGAAGAACTGGAAGTGGAGGCAGACTGCCAACCCAGAGTTCCCCTGTTGATAGATTTTCCTGCGAGCCCATACTGATATGAGATCGCGTTTGAAAGAAGAATGCACGTGCAGAATAATAGAGGAAGATGCAGATTCCAAGCCTTGAATGCAGTGGCCAGAGCACACCCTAGTGGTTGTGGACAGTTCTGAGTATAAATAGGTAGTTTTGATATTTTGTTAAGGTCGTCAACTAGTTGAGAAGAGCTCCCTATTTTGTAATGTTTTGATGCCAGAACTGTTCTCTGGTTATGTATCGGATTTGAGACTTTCATATTAATAGAAGTTAGCCTATTTTCATCTCTTTGTAAAAACTGTTCTAAAACACTCGAGCATGGAGGATCTAGTCGAGGGTTGTTATGTTGTTGTAATGTAGGTTTGATTGCAGTGGTATCATGACCAATTTTAGTAAGCTTCCTTGTGATCTTTTCCCCTATTACACTGAATAGCTCGGGCATGGAGGATCCAGTCGATTTGTTGTAGCTGCATGGTGATTTAGGTTTGATCATTGTGTTGTTGTGATTGTGTTGTTTGGACATATTTCAGTGTCTGAAGCTTGAACTTAAGAGTGATCTTGAGTCCGAGTTTTTCTTCTCCAAGATGCTTGAAGGCCTGATTCCCATAGCAGTCTTGTCCACCTTTCTTACTAAGTATTCCCTCTACTCACACTTAAGCTCAATTCTCTAACTGAAGTTAGTTGTGGCCCTCACTTCTCTGTGCATTTCTTGTCCAGTTTTGTGTTGAACATCATTCATATATTGAGTTTTGTCCATTGACCTCCACTCATATAAAACCAACATCCACCAAAAACTTTGATGGGTACTGGGATTATCCTCCCGCACTATAAGGGTGACTCTCAGTGCTAACATTCTTGGCATCATTGTTGGGGATGAATTGAAGACATTCCCTGGGATAGAACGAGAAAGAAGTTATGATTCTGAAGCTGTATCAAATATCAGTACCATTGAAGATTGCAACTTGCACCTGTAAACTCCACTGTTTCAGTTGTGTCTCTAAAAGGAAGACACATGAGGTCTACTCCACAGCTGCCTCTAGCATGACCTAAATTTGACCCAGAGAAAATCATCAGAAAGGAAAGCTTTCTCAAGAAGGATTTGGTTGTTGTCTCAGACTGAAAATATCTCTGGGAGAGCGATAACGTTCAAATCTGGCCTTTGATGGTGAACAAAGACCAAACACATTCAGACTGCATATCATTCACTTGGGGAATCCACAATAAAGACTCCACTGGGGAGGATATTGTTGACAGGTTTAAAGATTTTAAGGCTCTTGTTGAGAATCCAACATAGAAATGAATTAAATTGTTGAGGAAAAATAATGGTGGAGAGTTCTATGGGAATGAATTTGAAGAATTCTGTAAGAAGTATGGTATGGCAAGGCAGAAGACTACTCCATATACACCTCAACAGAATGGAGTTGCAGAAAGGATGAATAGGACCCTGATGGAAAAAGCAAGGTGCATGCTCAGTGGTGCTAGGATAGGGAAAGAATTCTGGGCAGAGGCAGTGAGTTCTGCATGTTATCTGGTCAACAAATCACCCTCATCAGCATTGGGTGACAAGACTCCACAAGAGGTATGGACTAGTAAGGAACCTTCTCTCACACATCTTAAGGTATTTGGATGCGATGCATATGTTCACGTTCCAAAGGAAAACAAGAGTAAGCTAGATAAGAAGGCTAAAAAATGTATCTTTATTGGATATAAAGATGGTATCAAAGGTTATAAGCTTTGGAAACTAGAAACTAAGAAGGTAGTCTATAGCCAAGATGTGGTATTTAGAGAAATGAAGGATGTTGTTAAACATGAAGTCCTACCAAGTAAGGAAGAACTAGAGAAGATACAGTTTGATTTAAAGGATGATGAAGCAAACTCTACAAAAGAACATGAATCAGAAGAGGAATATCCTCATACTCCAGTATTGAGGAGATTGGATCGAGAAAGAAGGCTACCGAAAATTTATAGTCCATCTGATTTTCGCTTAATTTTTTCTTTGTCTATTACTGATGATGATCCTAGAACTGTCAAGGAGGCAGTGGATTCAGAGGATGCAAATCTCTGGAAAAAGGCCATGAAAGAAGAAATGGCATCTTTGGATAAGAATGAGGCTTGGGATCTAGTGGAGTTTCCAACTGAAAGAAATCCCATTGGCAGCAAATGGGCATTTAAAAAGAAGCTGAACGCAGAAGGAAAAGTGGAGAAATACAAAGCTCGATTAGTAGCAAAGGGTTATTCCTAGGTTGAGGGAATTGATTTTGGTGAGATTTTCTCTCCTGTTGCCAAGTTAACCTCTATAAGATTTATGTTATATGTTGTTGCTGCATTTGATTTTGAGGTAGAACAGATGGATGTGAAGACAACATTCCTACATGGGGATCTGGAAGAAGAAATCTTTATGAAGCAACCACAAGGTTATGCTGTGAAAGGAAAGAAGGAGCTGGTATGCAAGCTGAAAAAGTCCCTGTATGGTTTAAAACAATCACCAAGGATGTGGTATCAAAAATTTGATACTTATATGCTGG
>SNQJ01S0066244.1:25641-47678 GCA_010110895.2 Picea sitchensis | reverse complement strand
CTAACAGGGATAAGGGATAGGCATTAATGACATCATGCGAAGGTGGTGGAGGTTATTTGTTGGCCATGCATAATAGTTATTGCTAATGGTACAACCGTCAGTGCTTATAGCTGTTCAACCCACTATTGTATGGTTTAACAATCATGTCATTTGCCCGACCAATGAAACCAATGGTAAGTGTATAGACCAACGCGCACAATGAAACGTTATGCCATAGTTTTAAACACCCAACATACAAATCAAAACTAATACCAATGTTTTGACTATGTGACATGCGATGTATCAATTCATATCAAGAGTTTAAGCGAGGTAGCAATGCGTTTTGAAACTAGGTGTCATATCAAATGAAATATATCAAGGGTTTAACCATAACACCTATATATCTTTATGAAACCAATGGTCAAGTAGATCAAATCAAAGAACATATAAATCCAAGTGCCAATGCATCACAAACTCAATGAGACAAAGTTACACAATCAATCGAAGCATGAGTACAGATCAAAAGGTCTTGCCAACTGTATGATGATAAGTAAAAGGTAAGCGCAATGGGAATATTGACAAGGACGATAACGAAAGTTCAAATAATGATTTTAATGCGACTACTAAAGACCAAGTTTTCACGCTTATAGTTGTGAAAACAAAAATGAAGGTAGATGTGCAAATGTCGCAAAAATAAAAATGTCGTTTATTTGAAAATTGCGACGAAAAAATGATGTTTGCAAAACATTGGTGTAGGTAGCTTATTAGTCAGTGGAAAATGTGAATTGGCTTCCAACAAGGTCCCATCGGCTTTCCTACTAGAGTGGTTAATGCAATTTTTTGTACCACAATCATCCAAGGACATTGCAACTTTGGGAGTGTTTTCAGAGGAGTAGGTGATAATGAGAGTGCAATAGCTAGAACTGATATACTCTCAGTCTGACTTACTGTATGAGATTTTTCCAGATGCGCCACGGACCATCCTTGACAAGGAAAAATAAAATTATGTACCACATGTCGATGGTATAGTTTTTTTAGCACAAGTAAATTCCATTGATCAGCTGTCAAATTAATTGCAACAATTGTCAATACAACAGCCAACGACCAACTATACCTTTCGTTCTTCTTCTTCCTCTACCCAAACGTCGAACAAACAAAGTTTTCATTCGACGAACTCAAAGGCCAACCAACAAACTGAAGGAAAGAAAAAACAATGAACCAAGAAGTGTAAAGGGGATAAGAAACCTAACACCAATGCTCACGGGGGAAACACAGAGAAGAGAAAGTCGAAGTATCCATGTAAACTTTTCACAAAGGACCATCTGAATCACCTATTCCCTTGACTTACGGAGGCCCATAAGTTAATGGTGCAGAAACAACCTATTGTGCTAATGAAGCCATTTCCACATGGGAAAAATATGAATCAAGCCTCTTCGAGCGCAGATGGGGGAAGTCAGGGACCCCCCGCATCTTCTAGTAATCCCTTGGCTGCAAATGTTTACATGATAAAAGGCTAAAGAAGCCACAAACCCACCTATTCCTCTCCATATTGAGAGGATGATGGGAGAAACAATGACACACATCCCGAAAGGGGCGTTCAATAAATATTCGCATAATCTAAATGTAAGGTCCGCCCAACACTACTTTGCGATGGAGGATTTGTCACAGACCCCTTGCGGGATGTCCGATTTCGAGGTCCTCTATAGCTTCCCTTCACAGAGAAAGGATCTGTTATCTTCCCTGGGATCTGCAGAGACTTGTAATATGAGAACGATCATTCTCGATACGACTGACATGAAACCTCATCTCCCTTACCACGTTGTCCTTCAGATAGTAGTGGCTTATCCCATGAAATATTTTACCTAGAATATATTTCAGACCATGGTTGATGAGGGCATCTCGACTTGCGTGATGTCGTTCTCATGCTAGAAGGCCATCCCCCAACCCATTTTGTCTCTGTCACCTAATCTTCTTACTTCTTTCGATGATCGTTCTTTCAGACCACATGGAATAATCCCTTCTTTCCCTTTGTAGATAGGAAGGAAGACCATGTGAGTCGAATTTGAAGTGGTCAATGCGCCTCTCAACCACAACATTTTTTTAGGAATGAGTTGGACCTATGCAATGCATGTGGTGGTTGCTACATTTTTTCGGGTCTTGTTGTTTCCACATGAGGGTTGAACCGTAACCATTGACCAGTTGTCCTTCTCCCGGCCTAACCCTTCATCGGGGGCATCCACGGTCTCGATGATTGATAACCCTCAGGACGACATCATCAATGTAGGGTTTTTTTTTTCCCACCATTTATGGGTACTTTCGATTACCCGCCTCCTTCTAGCAATGTCAATATTCTATCAACTACCCCTGACAAGACTAGGGCTGGAATATTTCAAGTGTCATCATTATGAACAACTTACTTTCATGATCCGTGGACTCTTCCTTGCTCACCGGCCTCGATATAAGGGACAAGGAATCCTGGCATGTCCATGCCCTTGTCCGCGACAGAATTTGTGTACAATATTTTCCAGTAAGCTTTGGTCAACCCCAATCTGACTCTTGCATAGGATTTAGATCTAATTCTATAGCCTATTTGGGCTCAAGGTTCCCTCTCCACTACATATTTTTTAGACTTGGTCTTTCCCTCTAAAGAGGCAATTATAGAGGCATTGACAGGTCCAGACAGACCCTAGGATGACCTCCATCACAGATCTTATTTTATCCCGGAGTTAAGAAGAATAGAGGCCGGTGAATTCGTGTTGACTATGACTAGAGATGGGTCTTGTCTTATTAATCCTCTGGCTATGCTCAAATTTTATGTTGAGGGTAATATAGTGAGTATCGCTGAAATGATCCCTATAGATATCTGCAGAACTCCTAGTGTCATGGAGAATGTTTTTGTTTAAGCAGATTGCTCCTCCAAAGAGATTCAAATACATACAAAATCATTTAAGGAATTCTGCGATGTTTTTTCCTAGTCTTATGAGGAAAGGACAAGCATCGATCCAAGAATCATCGAACATGAGATAATGAATTATCGTGACACCAAGATGGTCTTAAAGAAGCTTCATCTGGTGAATCCTCAGAAAGTGGAAGCTATTAAGGCTGAAGTAGAGAAACTTCTTAAAGTCGATTTCATCTACCCCATACAGTTGACGCAATGGGTGCCAAATCCTGTTCCGTTTAACAAAACATAGAGTACAATTCACGTGTGCATGGACTTTCGTGACTTGAATAAGGCCTGTCCAAAGGATAATTTCCCCACCCCATTCATTGATCAGATTTTCGATGAATATGCAGGCTGCGAAGTCCTTTCATTCATGGGTGGTTTTTTGGGATGTAACCAGATTCAGATCAAACCCAAAGACCGGCATAAAACAAATTTTATCTGTCTATGGGGCACATTTTCTTTTCGTAAGATGCCTTTTGGCCTGAAGAATGTTGGAGCCACGTTTTAGCTGGAAATCTATTTTTCCTTCCATGACCTTAGACATATATTCAGGGATTATCTTGATGATCTAGCATCACGCTCTCACAAGATATTTGATCATCCCACACACCTCTGACTAATCTTCGAATGATGTCGCTACTATAAGATTCACTTGAATCCTAACAAGTGTAGTTTTTGCGTGACATCGGGTCGTCTTTTAGGTTTCATAGTTTCGACAAAAGGGATCATGGTCGATCCTCTTAAGGATGAGGTGATAGTTCATATGTCTCCCCTATGCATAGTCCCCCAGCTTCAGAGATTACAGGGGAAAGAGAAATTTCTACGACATTTTATCGCAAACTATGCCAAGATCACTAAAGGTTTCATGCATTTATTGAAAAAGGGAGTCCCTTTATGTTGGGATGAAGTTTCTCAGTTCTCTTTTGAATCATTGAAATGTGCCCTCACATCTACCCCTCTGTTCCAGTCTCCCAATTATAATAAAGATTTCTTATTGTACTTGGCCAATGCAGAGTCAACCATCGGCATGGTCTTGGTTCAAGAGGACGATCTTATCGAAGAGCATGTGATTCAGTACCTGAGTCTAGGCCTGGTTGGGTTGGAACTAAACTATTCCCATGTTGAGAAGCTTGTGTTGGAAGCAGTGCATGTTGTCCATCAATTTCATCATTATACTATTCTTCACAAGACCATTGTCATCGTCATTATGAATCAATTTCATTATGTGTTGACATGACGTGTCATTGGCAGAAATATTAGTAGATGGATTGTAATCCTCCAAGGATTTGACTTGGATTTTGTATCTGCAAAATCCAAAAAGTCATTGGTCTTTGCGGAACTTATTTTGGAACTTCTCTTCGAATCAAGTGATGTTACTCACGAAGAATCTCCTATTAAAGGAGATATTTTTCTGATCGCATCTTCGGACCCTTGGTCTAGACATATACAAGTCTATATCTAGACTTTGAAGTGCCCTGCTTCTGATTCTCGCGATGAGCATTAACAAGTTTGTCATCAGGCACAAAACTATCTCATACTTAATGATACTTTGTATCGTCAAGGTGTGGATTGCATTCTTCTTTAGTGCCTTATACACAAGGAATAATAACTTGTTCTTAATGAATTCCAGACTAGAGCATGTGATGGTCATTTTTCTGGGTTGGAAACAACCCAAAATATTCTACGAGTTGGTTACTTTTGGCCTATGTTAATCAAGGATTTTGTTGAGTCGGTCAAGAAGTGACACCTGTGTTAGATCTTCTCTTGGAAGATGAGGGCACATCCTTCTCCTATGTTTCCCGTCATTGTTGTTGGTCCTTTCACCAAGTGGGGGATTGATTTCACTACATGCCATCTGGCTTCAGACAGGGAGCATCGTTATATCATCATAGCAGTAATCTACTTGACAAAGTGGGTCGAGCCTATGCCAACATTTAACAATGATGGAGAAAAAACAACTCTCTTCCTTTTTAACCAAATAGTATCAAGGTTTGGCATCCTGAAGGAGATTGTCACTGACCATGGTAGTCACTTCTAGAACAAAATGATGTATGATTTAACATCAAATCTTGGGTTGAGGTAATATCATTCATCACCCTACTACTCACAAGCGAATGGTTAGGTGGAAGCTGTGAATAAGTCCCTCAAGACTATTCTGTAGCTAACAATCAATTATGCCAATTCAAATTGGAATTTGATGTTTTACTCAACATTATGGGGCTACCAAATGTCCGTAAAGACTGCCACCGGTTTCTCACCTTTTCAACTTGTTTACGATATGGAAGTAGTCTTTCCTATAGAGTTCCAGATTCCATATTTAAAGTTGGCAGTAGAGTTATTTCCGAACACTTCACCGCTTGAGGAACGCCTATTATATATCAAGCAGCTCGATGAGAAACATCGTGATGCATCCTTGGCCAATGAGGCTCACAAACAATGAGTCAAGTGTCAATATGATCGGTACATTCATCCTCAGATTTTTTCTGAAGGCGACCTTGTCCTGGTCTACGACCAATATAAAGATCCCCTGGTGGCAGGGAAGTTTAAACCCATGTGGTTCAAACCTTTCATTTTGAAAGAGGTCTTAAAGAAGGGAAATTATCGTTTGGTTGACTTTGAGGGAAATTATTTGGCGGAGCCTAGAAATGGGCTCTACCTCAAGAAGTATTACTTGTTGGTTGGTCAACTGGGGGACTTCTTGTACATATGTATAGTTCTTATACAATATTTTCTCTTTTTGTTTTATGGAAGTGTCATTATTTATGTCATATTTTTCATTGTGGAAGACGTCAAGTGAATCGGAGGTGTTCTTTGGGTTCATGGATGGTGTTATCTGACACACTAGGATGCCTTCTTCTGTAGCTTGGGTGATTTTCATGCCTCAAGGCCAATTTCTATCTTCTGGAGGTATCTATCTAGGTGACACCAAAAACAATGTTGTCGAGTACAATGCAGTGATAGAGTTTCTTTGTGACTCTTTGTCACGTGGAATTTATCACCTTCGAGTTTACTTATATGATCAACTGGTTGTGTCCTAGTTAAATGGAGTTTACTGTGTTTATCATCCTACTTTACACCAATGTTTCCTTAGGGTAGGTCTCTTAGAACATTGCTTTGATTACATTACGTATATCCATGTTCTGAGGAGATTAAATCAAATGACAAATACTCTAGCTAATCAAGTATTAATTTGGCATGTTGCACACACATAAAAAGAATCGCACACATACAGATGTACATATATTTGTAAAAAATGTGATCCATAAGATATAAAATATCTATATATATATCTCAAAAAGTGTCAGAGTACATAGCTGGGTGTGAATGCATCAAAAATAATAATCCGGTACACATCACGGGGCTTATGCCCTCATAAATATAAAAAAAATTCCCCTGGAATATAATGATTCCATATTATCTAAGTTCAGGACCTATTGGCCCTGTTGTAGTGAACGATGATGTTTGGAAAATGCCCAAAAATTTGGACCCAAGTCTGTAGCATCCCAGCTACATGAGGTTGCATGGATAGAAGTAGATCCTCGATCTCGGCGATGGGAACTGCACGAGTGATCATGATGAGGTTATGCTCCACCTGTCTCAAAAATCTCTAAGCCTCTCTAGTTGGATGTCCCCCTGCGACTATTGGTACACCGACTATTGCTGGTATTGCCTCTAGTTGAGGACGTCGCCTAGTCCTCAAGAAGTCTGTCGAGTGCACTGGTCCCACATCTATACATAATAGATACATAGTTGTCAATACTTTGATACATATAAAAAATGATATATATAAAAGAAATTAAAAATTAAATAACCTTAAAACACACATACCCATCTCTCCTCACTCCTCTTTAAGAGGTACGGGCATGTTGGGATCTCTGGAAAAGTTGATTCCAGCGTATGGGTAGTCCTCTATTGTTGGAATCTGTCATTCCCACCAGTAAAAGAATTTGTAATCGAAGGCCTCTATGGTCCTTCCTCCCCCTGTCGTGGAAGCAATTCTTCCCATCTACACACCACTGGGAAAGAGGCCACATGCCCTCACACTGTCTCTCTCGGACTTAGACTGGATACCCTCTCAAATAAGAATGAGCACATAATGGTACTGAACCCAAAGTTATTGTATCTACACCCACAACAATATGTAAGATTCCTCTTCATGCAAGTGAGCATGGTCGTGCTCCAGTAAAAAATATGAGCACCTAGGCACTACATGGAAAATACATGTGCACCCGGGAAGCATGGTGGACAACCACGGATCCAGTGATCCACCCAATGAGAAATAGGATCACCTTTAGTGACAAGTTGGTGTTCTTGTTGATGGGAACTTCAAAAACTACTTTCTTAGTGCCAGCCTCGCAGTGTATCCCGATGTAGTCGATGATGTTGAAGGTCCTAGGGGGAAATGTATGCAGGTTGAATGGTTCCCCTCTCCTCGAGAGGCCATTCAAGAAATATATATCCTCACTCATCGGAGTCAACAAATTCCCCTCAATCATAAACGCCTCTACGTCTGGGTTCTAGTAATCCACCAGGGAATTCAGTAGCTTGGGTTCTGCCCCCATAAACAGACATTGATAGAACTTCCATAGCCCACATTGTTTCAATGCAGAAATGGAAGTAGGGTCCTCATCGACCAAGATATTGATCTCCTCATGTTCCCTCTCCCTCTAGTGTACATACATCATATTCCATGGCATCTCATTGTCTTCTACACTTTTCCATAGGATTGATCCCACTAAAGTGTGACACAGAACCATCATTGTTGCTTTAGAAGTGTCGTGATTTGGTGGTAGATCCTACCTTTACATGTATTCCCTAGATAGATCCTTGTTGCATTTTTGCATCCATGTTGTTTATAATGACTTTAGGCTTGAGAGTCATTGTTAGTCCTGTCATGATTACAAGTTTGAGCTTCATTCATCTGTTGCACCATCACTCTTGGCCTCACCCTCAAGACTCCCAAAATGAGCATGCCTTGTTGCCTTTCAAGCTTGCTTTAAAATCCGAAAGTAACATCTAACAAGAATACATTTATTCTTTTCAATATTATCAGATTAACAAAGAAAAGTAACCTCCTGGAGTCTTCTTTAAGCCCTTTTTAGGCTCTCTAAACATGAAAATATTGTTGAGCGATTTTTTTTCCCTTCACTCTCGCCAAACTAAAACTTGAAGGCACATCTCTCCGGTGGTAGTTTACCCCTTTTTTGGTTCGATGGTCAATTGTATGAACAAAGGTATACTATAGGAATCTCGGTTTGCTAGAAGAGTATTCTCAGGTATAAGTTTAACCCTTTCTCAGGCCCGAAGGACTAAGTTTATGAAAAAGGAACATTCTTATTGGCTTTTGTTTATCACCTTTTTTGGGCCTTGGAGATTAATTATGAAAAAGGAACCCCCATGGAGTCCATAGTTAAGCTCTTTTCAGGCTCCCTAAAATTGAAAAGACTGTTGAGTGACCTTGCTCTTTCACACTCATTAAATTTGTCCAAAAGAACATCTACTGGCATCAGTTTACCCCTTTTTCCGGCCTGTGGATTATGGAGGAAAAAGGTACACCTCGGGAGATTCGTGTTGCCGGGATATTTATCCTCAGTAAATTTTATACTTTTTCGGGCTAATGAGAATAAATCTAGAAAAAGTCAGTGAGTCCATAGTTAAGCTCTTTTCAGACTCCTTAAAATTGAAAATATTTTCGAGTGATCTTGTTTTTGTCACACACATTAAAATGGTTTTGAATAGAAATATTTCCGGTGCTAGTTTACCCCTTTTGCAAACCAAATAGACTATTTTCAAAAAATTTACCCCACTGGAGTCTTCTTTTACGTTTTTTCAGACTCTCTAAACGTGAAAAAACTACCGAGATTACCTTCTCGAGGCTCGTTAAAATTACATTGAAGGGGGTTTCATTATGTCTTGCTAATCACATTTGTATCTCTGCATCTTTGGCCCAATGTCGACTCCATGTTTCTCTCAACTGAACATTTGAAACATGCCTTATACGCAAGCCTTGTAGTACTTTTCCTCTACGACCCGACACCTTGACCCATGGAGGAATTTTCCCCGAGTGTCCTTTTCTTGCACATGTCTACTTACTCTGAGCATTAGTGTGTTGCTTGTGGTTGGAACTAGTATGCTTGCGGCACTCATTCCCCCTTTGTAACGTAGCATTCTTTTATTATTTTTTAAGCTCTTTAAAAATTGAAAAAGACAAAAAAAAAACCCTAAAAGAGGGGACGGGAAATATATATTATTTTTTCGAAGCAAAATGAGTCGTCGTTGGACAAAGAACATCCTTTTGTTTGTTCTTCAATATTTGGGATCTAATCTGACCTTAGGAATATGTTCTTTCTACATAGAGTTGTGTCCTCCTCCATTTGGTTACTCTTCCAAACATATGGAGGGTTTGCGTTGCCTCTTGCATCTTGAACTTATGTCAATGTCATGTTTACTGAGTCTGATCATATTTCGTGCTATTGTCCAAAGGAAGTTTCACCTAGCCTAGGTCGTCCTTTCTGCATTTTTTCTCTTGACCTCATGTCTGACCATCCCAAAATTCCAATCAAGTCTTTTTTCGAAAGCAATAAAGTTCTTTGCCTCATCATCAAGATCCTCTTGTCTTTTCCCAATGAGTCGTCGAAGACCTCTGGGTAGTGAAGTCATACACTCACATTGTACTCCTACCCAAGTTTTGAAGATATCGATCTATGAAGACCTCATCTCCAGCCAGAAGGCGTTGTTGGCTTCTTGAAGATGGATACTATACTTGTATATCTTTGATTTTGATATGTAGATCCGTTCTGTATTTCTCGCAGCTACACTTTATAAAGTCATATTACATGGATCTGCAGTGTATTTGATTGGAAGCCATGATTTAGTTTTATCCCGAGCATGGGTATGCTCACCTCAAAGAGACAATTGTTATTTTTGCAAATGGCACCTCCAAAAATCTGGTCCCGGGCTCACTCGTTTCGTACATTGGTGAAGATTTTTTAATGTATTTTTTTCATCATATCCTATTTTGACCACACACATTAGGGGACATCTGTTATAACCATAAATTTCTCTACACATGAATACATATCATTTGGCCCTCTTCCTTGCATTTTTTGTCAAGCCATCACTGAGTTGCTCTTCTAAAAAACCCAATTTTTGAAGATGTATGTGCCCTGAGCCAATACTTCCTGGGTACATATGCTTGTTTCACCACTACAACCCACCTATGTACGCATATTGTACCACTAAATCTCGCGTATAGTTGCAAAAGTTTCAAAAAATAAAAAGTTGAAAGGAATTCGTTGAGATTATTGGTTATTGGGTAGTTTCCCAACTAATCCACCGCCTATATCCTGTCACCCAACCAAATAACCATCCTTTTTTCATATAAAAGGAGTTATTGGGGTATCATTCCACATCTATACATAAGAACAGTGGAACTCTTCCCGTTTCACATCCCTTCATTGCCCCAAGTAATTGCAACTCTTTTGTGAGAATTGCCTCATAATTCCCCAATTTCTGTTCCTTCCTCCATCAGAAACCCATTTTACTTCCCAAGAAGAAGGTTGAGAGGCGAATCCATACAAAGGTTCACTTGGAGCTTGGTGAAGAGGATCCCAAACTAGGTTTGTGGAGCAGTAGCCATCTTTGGTTGTAAGTGATCATTGTATTATCAATAAAAGAAGTACTTTTCATGTCCCAAATCATGGCGTGTTGAATGTTTTTTATTATTTATGTTTTAATATTCTAACGTATAACCCTAATTTGTTTATGAATTTCATGCTTGTATATATATATTTTTTTTTCTTCGAATGCAGGCCAGCCTTAGGAGGAGGTGTGTAGTCAGCGAAGCTTTCAAGCGTGAGAGGATCATCATCGGATGTGGAGTAGAGGTACATTTACCCAATCCTTCTCATTTTTCTTTTATTGTATGAGTCTATGGTATGTTTGGGGTAGTTGGAGAAGTAGGAGACTTTTAAATGGTTATTGATCTTCCTACATTGTAAACCATGGTGTATCCATAGGGGGGGCTTTCCCTCTAGCACTTGGGTCAACCGAAACATAATCATCTTAAATACCTTCTAGATTGAATGATCAATTGTTTTATTAAACCTTCTTCATGTTGCACTTCCACACCATGGGAAAATTTATTGTAGCTTTGCACTGGTAGAATTTGTTCATTCAACAATGCATGCACTCTCTCATGGGAAATGCTTCCTGTAACTTTGCATTGGTAGCATTTGTTCGTTCAACAATGCATGCGCTCTCCCATGGGAAATGTATTTTTTGTACTGGTAGAATTTGTTCATTCAACAATGCATGCGATCTCCCATGGGAGAGTTTCTCGTCGCCTTGGCACTGGTATAATTTGTCTGTTAAAACAATGCATGCACCCTTCCTAATTTTTTTTTTTTTTTCCGAAACAAATTATCCAGAGAGACTCACTCTCGCAATTTTAGTTGAGCTCTTCCTACAATGTCCCCTTTTTCTTCTTGATTTCACTCCATATTTTTAGAAATTTCATAGTCTTTTATCCCTGCAATGTAAGACATAATATTGACCTCTCAGAATGTTCTTGATTCCTATTTTTTCTCCCCGCAACTCTGCACACATACTAGGCAACTCGAATTTAGTTGCCAAAACATTATCCATGGCGTTAACGTGGAAACCAACAATGATTTATCCTTGAGGAAACCCATCGAAGGTTATCGTTGAAAATCGAAATGTGTTATTATACTAGTTGGACGGTGTGAAAGATGGAGCATTGATTTCAATTTTTCCAGTTAAGAATCCCATCCTTACTTAGCACTAGATAAGGGAAGGTGAATATATTATCATAAAATTTGATTAATTTATAGCCATGGAAGGTTATTTTTGTGAATAGCTCCTAACTGTCATCCCTTTTAGAATGATAAAAAATATTTTTTTTACTAAGGTGAAAATCAAGGGGCGTGGCATAGAACTTGTCTGGTGTGCAGGGTAAGTCTTCTCTTGTTCATAAAAAAATCATATAGAGGTCATTCCTTGGTTGTTAACAATAGATGGATAATTACGGAAAATAAAATAATACATGTTATTGTAGTTGGAATCCTCTTAGATGGATAATTGCATAAAATAAAATAATACATGTTATTTTAGTTGGAATTCTCTTAGATGGCTAATTGCGTCAAATAAAATGATACATGTTGCTGTAGTTGGAATGCTTCTTAGATGGATAATTGCGTCAAATAAAATGATACATGTTATTGTATTTGGAAATCTCTTAGGTGGATAATTGTGTTAATTAAAATGATACATGTTATTGTAGTTGGAATTCTCTTAGATGGCTAATTGTGTCAAATAAAATGATACATTTTATTGTAGTTTGAATGCTTCTTAGATGGATAATTGAGTCAAATAAAATGATATGTGTTATTGTAGTTGGAATTCTTCTTAGATGGCTAATTGCATCAAATAAAATGATACATGTTATGTATTTGGAATCCTTCATAGATGACTATTTGCGTCAATTTTTGATATGTGTTTGTAGTTGGACAATGGTTGGATGGTTTCATAGGTGAAATTTCTTCAATTTAATTGATAGGGTCAATGTAGTAGGAATGTGATTGGATTATATCGTAGGTGGTATTGGTGTCACTTCCTTGACATATTTTTTGGTAATTAGATTCTCTTGCGCCAATATAAAATATTGATGTATGATTGTTTTAGTAATTAGATTCTCTTGCACCAGTAAATAATATTGATGTTGTTTGGTTTAGTAATTATATTACTCTTCTTCCATGATTAATTGATAAGTGAGATTGATTGATTGATCTAGTTGTTTTTGACTAATTGGATTAGTGGGATATAAACACCTCCTTGTTCCTCAAAACAGTCGCCAACCCTGAGACCTTAAATGGTCAAAATCAATGAGATGAATCCTAGGCTTGAGCATTGTTTATGTGTCCTGGAGGTCCTAAACATGCAGGATAGGTTGGGAGGGTAGTAATTTTTAATATTCAGTGTCTGTTTGATCATTATTTACTTTTCTCTTCAATTGATTGTGAGGTGTTGAACTGCGTCGCTATTTATGTTTATACGTCGAACTAGGGTCACTATTATCTTTCTTTTTGCTATTTATGTTAGTGTATTGGGATTGTGTCTTTATTTAATTCTATGACGTGTCACTTGTAATGATTTAACTATGATTTCCTGTTTATTAAGAATTTCTAACAATTATGTTGTGATGATTCTTTTTCCTAACACACACACACAAAAAATATTTTACCTTCGTGCTTCATTTTTTTTCGTAATGGCTCGAGAAGTTACAAGGTCCTTCCTTTTTATTATCAATCAAAATGAAGGAATAAAACCTACAACACACCCAATGTAACTTCGTCTCCTTTCTGTCATAATCTCCTCTCTCATAATACGATATTCTATATAACACACAACCTCAATATAATTCCCTCATACAAAAAAGGGTTACCTTTTTGGGTGAAAACCCTAACATAACTTATATTGTCATATCTACGACATTATAATGAATGGTCTAGATTGACAACAAAATTACAATATTTTACAAGAAAAGAGATTTTTCTAAAACAATTCCTTGGGGCATCCTCCTTGAACCTGACGGAAGGGGGCCAAGCATGTGCCATCTCATCGGGGAAGATAATTAGGCTCCTGACCAACAATATCCACTTGGAGGCTAATCTGGAAATCCTTGCTCTGTACACATTTGGACTATAGTCATCCTTTGAACTGAAAAATTTCTCATATTCACTTTTGTTCTTTAAGGTAAACTGAAACTAAGAAGGAACTCAATTTATCTTTGGTTACTAACTTTGTTAACATTTCTGCAGGAGTTAAGCTAGTATGTGTATATTTTCCAACTTCAAATGTCCATGCAAGACAAATTGTATGAAATGAATTTTTGAGATGTATATGCTTGTTATAGTATGGGATGAGTTAAACACCAATATGAATGACACTCTAGTTGTCACAACAACCTTATATTCCTCATGATTCTTCCCAATTCCTCCATAAACCTGCAATAGGACAACACTCCCATTTACATCCTTTGGCCAGAACAGCTTGTACTCTTCTTCTATTGTTGAAAGCCAGAGGCAACCTTTACAGCAAATCCAACTTATTGTTTACATTTACCTATAGTAAAACATACCAAAGTAAGCCAGAAGGTGATCACTCCACCTTCCATCTATTTTATCACACATATGTCCCCGAGATAGACATATCCCTATAGAATAGTTCTTGAACATCCGATCCTCCTGCTATATTTATCACCTGCCATATCTGAATGAACATATCCCTATAGAATAGTTTCTGAACCTCTAAAACATAATGCATGAGTAGCCGTACCTCTCAAATACCATAGAGTCCACTTTAATACCTCCCAATGTTCTTTACTTGGATTGTTCATATACCTTCTCACAACTCCAACTAAATGTGCAATATATGGTCTTGTGTAAACCACAGCATACATCAAGATTCTAATTGTGTATGAATAAGGGAACTGTTATCCCCATTTTGTGGTATAACGAAGGAGATGATGTCTCAAGGCCCTCACGTTGCATATATGGAGTGTCAAGAGACCACATGACCAACAATGTTCACTTGCACATACAAAATCCCTCTCTATCACCACATTATGATCCATTTCCAGCGCATCCACCACAATAGATAGCTCTTGGAATGAATATGGGTCTTCCTCCATGCGGTACAAGTCAAGTATTGTGGCATGTAATCACCCTAATATTTAAGGCATTTAAACATGTTGTATTTAAGCTTCTTTTCATTATAGAATGCATTCTTGGAAATTATGCTTTTGACCTTGTTTCACCTTGGTGAGTGTCATAGATTCCCTAGTAAGTGGCCAACCTTTGGGGAAGGTTTGAGACTAGGGTCCCTTAAGGGGTTATTGCACCATTCCTGACCATACTTACCACCTTAGTCTCATTACACTCCCATCATATTTTCTTCTTCTAGGACCTTTGACTTTAGTGACCCAAGAAGGGAATGTACCTCATTTCATGGGAAGAATGGGTCAAAGGCATAGAGGGATTGTTGTTGGATAAAAATATAAAATCCTAAATATAAACCTTCCAGATGCTTCTCCCAGGGATCCCCAAGAAAGCAATGAAATGATTCTCTATAATAAATTGCGGACCTACAAAAATAAATGATAGTGAATGATTAAGGGGTTTGCTGGAGGATGGGAGGTCTCATCACGAGCCGACCTATAATGATCATGGGTATTTAGCACTATGAAATTACCATCATAGAGTCACCAAGATAGGGTAGTGGTTCTCAGTTACACAACTAAGAGAAAGAGGTTCTCATCACGATCCAACCTTCTCATTTCCACGAGGTATTTGTGAATGAAAATGTTGTTATCTGGACGCCAAGGCAGGACAATTTACTTCAACTTGTTCATTATAATATGAAATAAATATGACGAGAAAGGAAGAGCTAAGAAGAAAGAATGGCAAGAAGTTGTGCCTGGAAAAAGTGCATCGCAAACGAAGGTTCCACACACCCTCTACAGAGGCACCCATACATGAGCTGATATGATCCACTGTATGTCATGAAACTAATTGAACTATGAAGTCTAAATCCATTTCCACCTCATCATCCATTACATAACATTGAAATTCCATCCTTGTGAGCATCCCCTACTAGGGAGTTTTGGTCTACCCAATAGGACTTTTAGGACAACCCTCCCAGACTTAAACTTTGTCAATTGTATAGGGAATTTGAGCATTTGTTTAATTTGATGAGTTAGTTTTGATGCACATGATTAGGTTCCTTGTTTATTACATGTGTTTTACACTTGTCATGATATCTTTCTCTTGAGATATTTGTAGGGTGTACCGTTTTCTTTTGCAGGACCTTGCTTGATGGCTAGTTTTGGGAGAACAAGCCTAGCTTGGGATTCCATGTGGAAAAAATACCACAGGTTGTATGTTGTAGGTCCACACACTGGATCATAGAGACATGACTTTGGAGGTTTACATGGCATAATGGAGGATATTACTTAGCCCCTATTACCCAAACGACTTGCCTAGGAGAGGCAAAATGTCACTTTTTTAGGCTTCAGGGAGTTTGGTGGTAATGGAGTTATTTCATATTGACACTTGGAATGATTTGACCGAAGGAGACATGGATTGACTATATAACATGCAGAGGAGGCTCAAGGATCCCCAACAACCTCTTTCTTCTTCTCCAACGACTTGGAAAAGTGTCAAAACGTCTCCTAAAGGTGTGGCATCAGCTTACTTTTAGGGTTTGTAATGTGTTGAAGTGAAAATTAAATATTATTGTTTGGTTCAGGAGTAATATAAGGGTTTTTGAACACGTATCTTAAGCTTTACCCTTGTTAAGTGGACAAACTATGTTTTAGAAATTTTGTATAAATAGAGATCACGTGAAATTCATTTCATAACACAACTCTCCCATTTGGAGAAATACTTGGATGAAGTTTTAGCTATTCTTGGTAAATATGGTGTTTCTCCCTTGTGAAAATGTATTTTTGTGATATCTCTTGATGAATGGATGGAGATAAGTAAGGCTCACCTCTTGGAAGCTTGTTGTCTTGATCTTGAATGGTGATTTGCTTGGTGAAAATAGGGTTTTATCTCTCTCTCTTGGAATTAGTAAGGAAAAATATGCATTGCTAATTTTTTCTTGCTATTTCTTGATTATGGTTATTGGAAACCGTAGGAGGAGTATGTTACACCCTCCATTAAGATTCATCTAAATTTCTAAAGTTAACAAGTTATTTTGCAATGGTTTCTAGGAAGAATACGAGTGTGTATACCCTATTAGATTTCCCCTAAGTTTTATAGGAATACCCTAGGGAGTAAAATATATTACATACCTAGGGTCTATTTTGATCTAAATATTTAATACAATACCCCATTCACCCAATTTTAAAGGCACTAATCTGAAATTGTTTGGATTGGAGAAATAAAATAATGTATCTTAAAACGTGATTTTTTGCCATACTAACTTTCTTCAATATGGGTTTTCTTCCTTGTGCATAAAGAACCTCTTAGACACTAGGGCGTCCCCTCTAAAGGGGTATTTCTTTCTACTGTTAAATTTTGTATCTACAACCATTAGCTCTGCATAAACCCTAATCAAACTTCTCTAATAACTTTTCAATTAACCACTAAAAGTTGCTTAAAGTTTTCCCACATAAAATACTAGGCCTATGACACTTTTTGGTAGACTTTGGGGAAGTTTTAGTGGATGATATTCTTTCTATAATAATTTTTTTGTTACATTCATAAGGCTGCAAATTTTTTTTGCAATTATATTTTTGTTACATCCTTCTTTCGTTGCTAAAGTCTAATGCTATCTTACTTGGGTTGATCTAGTTGTTTCTAGTTTATCTCTTGCTCTTTCAACTGGACTTTTAGAAACTTGTTTTCATAATTAATTATCATTTTCATTGTTGATATATATTGTTACTAACTGCTGAAAATAGCAACAACAACATTAAGTTTCTTGTCCACCATATATTTGGTCTTGTATCACTGTATTTCATGTGTCTTAGGCAGGTACAATCGGCGTTTACAAGGTCTACTACTTCTTGGAAACTCTTGGATACCATTAATACCTTACTTAAGTCATTATCCACACATAGATATTTTACCTATAGGGGAATTCACTCATACATCACACTTTCCATCTCAATTCCCCCTAGGGTCATCGTGATTCCACCCTTGAGGTGACCACTTCATCTCTAAAGTGACGGGAACACCTACCTAAGGTGATAGTGGGTAGGTTCTCTTTAAGTTGTAGTTGCTGGAACATATATAATCCTAAACTTTGAGCTTTACGTTCTCCACTTCATGAAAATATAATCCTTCCCAAAGTGGTAACTAAGAAATTAACTTTCGAATTTTAAATCAAATTCATTTCTGGTTAATTGGTAATAAGGTGTGCATTATATCCGTCATTGATGAATTTTCCCCATTTGATCGAACGATCGTAATTGCTCAAGAATTTTTGGAGCCGCCTAATTATTAAAAAAATAAATCGCTAAAGGTCTCTTTGGAGCTTTGGGCTTTGGGCGTTTTGATAACTCTTCACAATTAAAGTCCCGAAACCGGAAAGTTCTGTTATCACTTTTCATAAACCTTTAAAGGAAACAAGTCATAGTACACGTGTATACTTTGAGTCTTCCCTGTGTTGACATGTGGCACCTCCCGGTTCTCGACACGTCATCCATAATGACGTCATCTTCGACACATCACTATGGGATACGACCCTTCAAAAATATAACAAAGAGCTAATTCCCAGATCCACGAAGCACTAAAATGCCAAAGTATTAAATTTTAATTAATTAAGTTAATATTAGTCAAGAGATAATTAATGACTTCCCACTTTGGGGTTTGAATGTTTACCCTTCATTAGATCCTAAAATATCTAAAGTCTGAATTTATAAAGCACTTAAAGATTAATATGATTAATTAAAAGAGATTATCGGATAATTCATCATTTCACAGTTTCAGGTTTCAGGGATTTCTTCTTGAGCTACATTTAAAGTTATCGAATTCTGAACTCTCGAAACACTTGAAGTTAACACATATTCTAAACATGATTAATTAATATTTTAAAAGAGATTATCTAGCAATTAACCTTTCAGGGATTCGCGATTCGGGAAATTTCAACTTTGTTTCATTCAAAACTCCCGAACACAAACCATCGATTATTAATGGTATTTATAAAAAATAAACGGTAATGATTTTTAACATAGATTGTGGATCGTCGGGTATTCTTTTCCATTAAATTATTAGATTTTGAATTCATTTTCATGTTTCTGCAAGTAGTAAGTTTTATCAGATTAAGAAGCTCACGCATTTCTTCTGCGACAGGTAACCTCGTTTTGTTCTCTTGATATCATGGCACCATGGAATATTATTAAGAAGACTGATGTAGCTGGTGAAGGTTTGAATTCGAATGCGGACATTCTGTCAGATACCACACCGTGATCCATAGACACTGTGAAATCTTGGACACAGGTGTTCGAGATTCTAGAACATGAGATTATAAATTGCCTAGAACATTCTAACAATGAAGTGGATGACACTAACGGAGATAAAATTAGGTATATAGCCAAGTCCAAGCTACAAAAGATAGCTATAGGGCCGAGACTCATGTCGTATAATGACATGATAGGCTGGGCCTTGGAGAACATCGACTTCCAAACTAGGAGCATTACCAACCACCAGAAAGTTGTTGTTGGCTCGTTCTGACCAAAAAGCCTCCAAGTAATGTATAAGCTATATATAAAGCCTAAATATACTTACAGTACTTCATGTGTGTTAGATTTCAATCAATAGGAATGGATACAATATGACAAACGTTATCCCAATATAATCAAGTCCTAGTGGGGGAAACCAGAGAGGTTCATGGCCGACATTCATGGCATGTATGCCATAGCATCGTTATATACTCACATGATTTATGTAGCTATGATGCTTTGTAGACTATTTGGGAAGAAGAGTCCTACTCATTTCCTAGTGGAATGGATGTCGACCATGCACGAGGTGGTCAAGGGCTATGCTTTTAACTGGGAAAAGATGTTGTCGAATAATCTAGCCAAATAAATCACTCAATATAAATTGGCTAAATCAAAGGGGTAGGCCGCCCCTTTCTATATGTTTGCGTATATCATGGATGTTATCTGCTTCATAACCCCTTTCCCACTAATGAATTGGAGTTGGACGCCAACCAGTGCATAACCTATTCACTTCTACCACTCCAAACTATGGGAGGACAAGGCCAAATATTTCTTTTAGGGAATATGTCACAATGTAGTGTTCCCTATCCATATAGATTGATCTAGTTTCCCACCCCCACGAATTTCAAATAGAATCATGGGAAATATGGGAAAAATAGTAGATTGGTTCATCAAAGAAAACTTCGCTTACATCAGGGTCTTCATATGCTCAGTCCCTCCCCATGCTCTCTCGATATTTTGACCAGACAAAATAGTATGCCGAGCAGTAGCTTATCAAACAGTGACAGGGGGCATCACCAAAGAGCTGAAAGAATCCCAGAAAAAGGTATGGCTGACCTTCCCTCTGCAGGTTGGTATGTTTTCACTATTAGACTTTGGTCACTCCAAAGTGGAGGCTACAGTTTTGAAATATTTCAAGTTGGTTGACATCAAATTTAAAAGGTACTACCCACACAAAATCGTGGAAAACCATGTGTCTCAATACAACCTAAAGAGATATGTACATGAAACCTCCCCACATGATGAGATATTCAAGGGAGTCAAATCTTATGAGGAAGTAATGAATAGATTCCAAACCTTGTCCCTAGATCAACATGCCATTTTCCTCAGTTTTCAAAGAAACAAATGAAACAAATTACCGAAAGTACTATAGGGGGAATCAATAGTCACTTCGCCTACACAGGAATCTGTACCTCCAGGTTTGGAATCAAGGAACTCTGGTAAACATGATATTGAGGAAACCCCAAAGGGTTTCGAAGTTTTGACTTAGGAATTGAAAGCTTCATTTTCAATTCCACTAGGCCCTCATGAAATGGATCAGTTCGAAGCCTTCCTAAATCAAGGGAAGGATACATCTCCTTTGAAACCAACCACATCTGTTGCAAATACTGTAGAGCAACAATCGTCTATGGATATCCGTACTGCTATTACTTCATTGGCCCCTTTTCATTCTAGTTTCGGGAATCCTAGTTCCGAAGTCATTTATGTGGGTGCTCTTACCCCAATCTTGCCCGAAGAGATGCATCCTTCGAACTTCTTCTTCAACAAGAAACAGAGAGCCATTTTCAGACGAGAAACACATCAGAAGGATTGGGTAATAACCAAAAGGAAAAAGATGTTATAGGATGGAAATGATCATGATGATTTGGAATTCATGAAGGAAGTGGCAGGTTCAGTAGGTGCCTTTCCCACTGCAAATCAGTGGTCTGTAGAAAATTTGGAAGAGAAACTAAAATGGAAAAACCTATTGGTAGGGCAGTTGCAATATCAAATAATGATCATGTAACAGACTGTGAAGAATAAGATGAACCAAGAATTTGAGAAGATCAGAGCTTATGAAAGGCATCAAATTCAACAGCTGCGGGATAACCTGGAGGTGCTCAATCAGAATTCACAGGCCAACAAAGGGTTAGTAACTCAACAAGAGGATTTAATAAAGAAATTGCAGGACAAGTTAGACTTGACTAGAGGTACATCAATAGAAATATCATCTTTTCAGACTCAAGCACTAGAGGTACATCAATAGAAATATCATCTTTTCAGACTCAAGCACTAGAGGTAAATGAAAAACTAGAAATGGCCCAACAAGATCTTTTCATGAAGGTTGATGCCATACAAAAATGCTACCAGACTGTAGAACTCTCTCTAAAAGATATACTTATTAAGGAAGGGGAAGCTCTCTTAGCCCAGGCTAAGTTTCAAGAAGATGTTGCATTGGTACAGAAAGATAATACCCCCAATTTTCCTCAACTTTCCCATTAAAAAAAAAAGAGAGGTTATTTGGCCCTAAAGGTGTGGGAAATGAATTTGACAGAGAGAAAGAGGTTATCCATATAGGTAAAGGACACTTTGCAAGAATCAGTGGATAAGAGACTAATTGATTTTGAGGGAAACCGTATTGTGGAGGATTTGGGGGAAATCAATGTCAAAATGAACCAGCATAATTCTAAAAAGAGTAGAGAGGAAACTATGAAAACCATTCAGAGAATGAGTCAGATTGACCTTCTCAAAATAAACCAATGGCTAGTAAACCCAACTTCACATTTCCAGACCTTGACTCAAGAAGTAAAAAGAATCTAAGAAAGACTACCTCAAGTGGAAAATAAATTATACATTTTCAAGGTGAATTAAACCATTGATCCATGAAATATAGTGATGGAATTTTTGGATAGATGAAACCAATGAATAGAACATGGAAAAAAAATCACATTGGTGAGCAGATAAAGAAATATCATTGCATTACTGAAAATAATTGAGGATACAGATGGCAAAAAAGATACAATGATCAGGACATTGTGCCAAGTATCAAGAAGATTAGACGACAGATGTTTCCTTCTGAAACGAATGAGGAGAGGGAGTCTTTGG